>PVJS01000727.1:0-99171 GCA_004027185.1 Glis glis | reverse complement strand
AGGAGACTGGCTGTTATTCCAGGAGCAACAAGGAGCCACTGGAAGGCGTCAAGCAGGCGAGCGATGAAATCACATTTTCATTTTAGATCACTCTGGCTGCAATGGAGATTGAAAACGAGCAGGACTGGGTGCCGGGAGATGTTTAAGATGCCCTGCAGCAATGCAGGTAAGAAGAGATGGACTGGGAGATGGTTGTGAAGAAGAACACAAGCAAAAGCATTCCAGCCAGAGGTGCTGGGGGAGGAAAACCCATAGCAAACGTTATGACTGGCTATGAGGTATCACGATACAGAATCGAGGACATCTTGGAAGTTTTCATTTTCGGCAACGCGCTAATAGGATGCATCATTTACAGGGTAGATTCGGCTAGGAGAAGATGGGACAGTTATATGAGAAGAGATAGGCAGATTCATTTTGGATATGGTGAGTTCTAAGGGCCTTTGGCATCCAAACCTATCTGGTCACAGTTAAAAATACAAATTTGGGGCTCCAAAGAGAGGGTCCAGCCAGAGATGTCACCTTGGGGGAATATGCAGGCATTGACTGTATCCTTGGCAATGAAGGAAAAGAAGAAGAGGAACCAGGAGAGAACCCCAAGAAGCACCGATATTTAAGAGATATTGAAAGAATGAGGAGTGTACCGAGAAGCCTAGATGGAGCTGCCAGGGAGTAGACAGGAACCAGGAGAGTTCAGCAAACAAGGGGTAGTATCTAGTGATGGGGGAAGAGCAGAGAGCTCAAGAAGGTTAGGGTTAGATCACAGACACAGACACAGGAAAGCTGGTTGTAGCTTCAGTCTAGATCAAGAGCTTGGTCTAGGAATTATAGTTCAATTCCACTCCAGAAGTTAAACAAGTCTAAGCAGAGACTCACTCAAACTTCCACCAAATGCATTTAACTTTCCCAAAGTTAGCTTTCCCCTATATTTTCCTAATATTTTATTTCTTCAGCTGAATGATGGGTACCTGAGCATGCACTAAGTTTTTCTGAAAACTTTTCTGTATGTCTGATACAGTTCAAAGTCAATTAAAAATAGATGTTCAGAAGAGTAAAAGAAAGTCAGGTACTGAACAGCAGGTATAGTTCTATTTCCATTTATATAGATTTATATCCATGTATATCTAGGGAGATGTATATCTAGGGAGATGTCTAGAAAGATGTTCAGTAGTTGTTTCAACAATGATTATCTCTGGTTAGTTGGATTTAAAGTCATTTTATATTTCTTTGCTTTCTATTTGTCTAAAATTCTACATTGTATACACTGTACATACACCACAATTTTATACAAATCATAAAACTGCAAAAGTATAATATGGGGTCATCTACCCCATGCAGTCGATTAATACCTCTGAGAGGATGCACTACAGTCGAGGCTGGGTCATACAAGGTGATGTCAGGGGAACAGCCCTCTACTCATAGCATGGTCTTGCTAAACAAACCACACTAGGGGCAACCAGAAAAGTCGCCTCTACAGCAGCATTTCTACTCTTAAAGAGAGCAGAGAAGCAAAGGAGACAAAAACCCAAGTCTATTCCTTGAAGGAAGAGCATTCTTCGATACTAACAGATCCAAATAACCTATTCTCCATTCGCTCCCAATGTGGCAACATTCCAAAGGTATGCAGGTCCACTGCATCCTTCCTAGTGATCAAGGACCCAGGGACCAGAGAGGACAGGGTTCACCTCCAAACACTCTTGCAGTGCGCCTGTGGACAATTCACACCCACAAGCTTTATCCTCTTATACTGTGAAATGCAAATGGCTTTTAAAACCCAACTAATGGAGTTGTTGTGAGGATCACATGAGGTCAAACATACAACACACTTAGGGTAACCTGTAGTACACAGTCAGTGCCCAGGAAGTGGGAGTTGTTTTCTTATTAGGACAAGAATACAGTACTGCAAGGTTTGGACCTGAAATGCTCCCTCCACCTTTTCCATTGCAGCTCTTCCACCCACCCCTGGTCTCTGAACCTCCAACCCCAGTGCCTGAAGCTCTCCTCTGGTCTCCACCACCCGCATGCCCTCCACCCACACTCACCGGTTCAGCATATTAGACTGGTAGATCCTCTTCTCATGGGTGTTGTAACAGCTGCTCTTGGGCTCGGGGATGAAGCTGTGTTCGGACAGCATATCAGAAGCAGCAGTGCTGATAATGGCAATCCCATCTCTCACTCTGGCAGGAAGGCCGTAGTCCCATTCATCGTACGATACAGAGATGAGCCCGGTAGGAAACTCCGAGGGCACCGTGTCTGTATCTCCTGCCACCAGACTGGGTACAATCCATGTGTAGCCATAGCCGGTCAGTCCTACGGAGTTAGCCACTTCGAAGATGTAGGTAGCTTCTTCCTTCGTACAATAGAGAAGAATGATGGGGCTCTGCAGCTTCTTGAGTTGGTTCTGGATCTTCGAATCTCCATCATCGAGGGACATGTCCAGCAAGAGGACTTCCTCTAGCTCCCAGCCCACGAAGCTATTCTCGATGGTGCTGCGGATCTTGTTGACAAAGTCCTGGTAGCCAGGGAAGTAGGTGGTGACGATAGAAAAGATGTACCAGTCGTACTCTTCCATGATGTTGAGCATTACGGAAGCTTGCTGTTCAATGGAGGGGCCAAACTGGAAGAACATGGAGGATTCATCCTAGAGTGGTAAATGTGTAAAAAAGAGAGAGAGAGAAAAATCAAACCAAAGATAGTAATGGGAATGTTGAACCCACTGGATGTAAAGGTTTGTGTCCTTTATTTATTTTGTCATACGATACCTTTAACCTTCTTAAATTTTAGATAAAATGTTTTTTAAAAAAAAACTTGAATCACAAACATTTATAATAACTTTCTTCCTAAAAGCATCTCTTAGAATTTAGAGATAGTCAACATAAGTCTATACTTTCCTTGTCTGAAATCCTCGGGGCTAGAGCCTAAGACAGCTCCTCAAAAATCAAATGTTATATATAACATGTATATATAGCAAAACATGCGAAGGGTCTCATAGAGTGGAATCAAGACTCTAAGTAGCCTCATGCCAGCTCAGGTCAGCGACAGACACACACCACACTTTCCACTCCCAGGGACTTTGGAACTTCTCATTTATAAATGTGTATCAGACAGCAACAGCGTGAATAATCTAAAATACCATCAATCTACCCTTAGACCTATCTATAGAGGTGGCAGAGGCTCTCTGGTCCAGGAGAGGGATGCTACTCAGTTATGGATACCAGAGAGAGGCACATGTAAATATGTAACTGTTAAATTAATAGCACTCTTTATCAATATAGTTTTCTCCCAAACTTTTGCTCTGATGGTAGGATACGTGAGTTAGAGCGAGGCTCAAGCAGAATAGCTAAGCTATGTGTTCAATGACTGGTATTCAGGCTCACATATGACTAAATGTTACTCTAGAAGGACGTACAGAAGACTATTCTTTCTTGTAGCCATATAATGACACATGTCTTAGACTGACCTCTGTGTCCCACACGCACCCCTCTACCAATGCTGAACACCATGTTTTCTTCTTCCTTTCAAGAGAGAAGCCACTTTAAATTTCTCCCTCCTCAAGCAGCATTTCACCTACCACTCTGAGATGGCAAGCCCTGTATTTTCCCTCCAGCCTATAGCTACAGGAAACTAAAACCACAGAACAAACATCATCTTCCCGGCCTTATCCTGCTCAGTCCACTTCCCCCAGTCTTCCTCCTGGGCAGTGGTACCTTTTTTCTTTCTCTGTGCCCCCATATTCTATCAGGTGGCTCATCTCCATTTTATAACAGGCCAAACTAACAAAATGCATCTCTCTCCAAAGGACAGTTCTGTTTTATACCTCAACTAGGGCTTCAAAGTACACTTACCAGAGACCAAGAAACTGGACCTTTAAACAAAATTATATAGTGATTTCTTACTTCAGGAACATGCTGTTGTACAGCTGAGAAATTGCTGAGTATTTCTTGGGCACCCACTATTGAAAAAAGTACAGGTTGGGAAATACCCAGCTGGTGTATTCAAAGACCCTGACTGGGTAATGGGAGCTGCCAACCTCTGGGCTGTGCCAGAGCTATGCCTGCTTCTCGTGGCTTCTTACATTTCCCGCAGGCTATCCAAAATGAAACAGTAGATGCATAGTCATTGGGGGTGATTCTCCTGCTAAGGGTAAAATGGTACCTATCCTCGCTTCCTCCTCTGGATTTCAACACACAGTTGCAAAAGGAGCTTAAAAGGACCATAGAATTCAGGAAAACAGGGACGGTGGGCCACCAAGAATGGGCGGGGAAGGGAAAGGGAATTAATTCGGAATAGAGCAATGATGTCATGTGTGTCCATTCCAAACCCCGGTCAGCCCCTGCTCATGGACTTACACAACACAAGAACAATTCTACGGTTATAGGATACAGTGGTGTGCAGTGGTGTGCAGTGGTGCTGTGGGTCCCCTCACTCCCCTCTCCCAATTCATACACTGAAATCCTAGCCCCTAAGGGATGGTATTGGGAGGTAAGGTCCTCTGGGAGGTGATACCCTCATGAATGGGATTTAAAGAAAAACAATCTATTCAATACCAACCCGACGCTCCCTTCTTTTGATATTCTCTTAATACTCTCCCATGGTTATAAATGAGCTTCTAAAGATACCGCCCATTACTATGTGAAGCAAGCCAGTGTATGATGAGAGTAATAGAAGAAAAATTAACAAGGTTCCCTCATACCCCGCCACATCCTGACCCTACCTTCTCATTCTATGGTCCTACATGCCATCATCCTGCTCTGGATTCCTCTGCCCCATCAATGCCCAGCTCAACCATTTCATCTTGCCCATCCTTCATTAAACAAGATACCTTCTATGACCATTTTAACTGGCACCAGAAAGAGGAGTTTACTTGAAGCCAACAAAAAATTAAGAGACAGAGTCAGAGCCTGGGCAAATGTTTCCCAGTATAATGAAGAGTCCAGTGCTATGAATTTAGTTGACATATCCTTCTACCGTACAGTGATTGGGAATGGAACAGCTCTTTTCCAGCAAAGCTTTGGACTAACTATAAGTTGCAAATGGTGACAGGCTTTGCAAATGATGGCTGCGGCCACAAATCAAAGCGCAATCTTCATGTGTGCACGGAGTGGAAAGGACTGGTGGCCACACATCCATCTTTGCAGGCACCCAGCATGCTCCGTGATCACCTACGAGTGATCAAGGATGAAGGGCAGAGATATAATTCTGTTTGCAGCTCACTCTGCTTCCCTGCTTACATTTTTATCTCCTAATGTCATTATAAAATGTTGACATGCAGGGATCCTTGGAGCAGCCACCTCCTCCTAGCGAAGAGTCCCAGTCAAATTTATTGCATGAATGTGCTTCTACAACTTGCCTTGGGAACATCTTTTAAGCATTCCTGAATAAAGGCCACCTTAACTGAGATGAGCAATTAACACAGGGAAGGTAGAAATGTACTTTGGACCCCATCGGTCTATAACCTTTATGTCATACTTCCATAATTTTTATGTTCATGGTGTTTATTTGCTAATAAGAAGAAACAAAAAGAAGTGCTTTTTCATCCTATTATCTGCCTCAGAAAATAATTGCCTAAAGAATTAGCAGTACATGAAATTTCTCTTCTGCATCATCCGGATCCCCTACCGATCCACTTCTGAAACAAAGGATTAAGTGCCACAGCTGCTGATAATGCCCCTGGCAGTAATCTTTAGCTCAGCACCCCCTTTGGGGATCATCAGGGCTCAAGAGAGACATTGGCCCAAGGTCATGACTGTCAAGGAGGACAAAGACCTGGTCCTTTTGCCCTAACTCTGGACAACTCTGAAGAGTCCATCTGTCTTCAAAATCCCCCCACAGGATTGCTCTGAATTTCCATTAAAACTATATCACCTTGTACTTCTCCCTCTGCCCAGTTCTGCCTGATCTGCCCTTCCTTTTCATGGTGTTTATCTCAAGAACACTCCCTACTAAGCCTCCTGCTTCCCAGGGAATTTGACTCTGCTCATCTTCCCTTTCCAACATGGAAAAGGAGGTGACTTAAAAGAGAACGTAATACGTATTTTTAAATACTGAAATGACTTATACAGCAGAAAGGTAAGTCTTTGCCCATTAGCTCCAGAGGAGAGAACTGGGACCAAGGAGTGGAAACATTAAAGGGTGTTATTTGGCTCAATACATGAATTGCATTCACAATAATTATAGGTTTTTTAATTTTATTTTTTTGAGACTGTGTTTCACTGTGTTGCCCAGGATGATCTCAAACTCCTGGGCTCAAGCGATCCTCCCACCTCAGCCTCCTGAGTGCTGGGACTACAGGCGCATGCCACCACGCTCCGCTCACAATTACAGCTTTTTAAAATGGAATGGGCCTCAGAAGGTAGTGAGCTCTTTGTTGCTGTGAACATTCGAATGGGAGCGGGATTATTATGTGACAAAGGGTTTCTCCTTAGCACTCTGGAAAACATCATGCTTACCTTTAAGAGCTCGCTCCAAGGTGAACTCTTTGACATGGTTGTTTTTCCTAACACCCCCTGGTCAGGTTAGTTTTATCTACCCTGCACTATTACAGCATTTTGTATATGCCTCTATTATAACACTTATAACACAGTTAACATACATACCTCCTCCCACTAGAAATGTCTATTTCTTAAGAACAGGAACTATGCCTTATTCATCTCTGGATCCTTAAGTGTCACATAAAAAACCCTTTTAATGTTTGTTGTATTAATATTATAAAGAAGGTTCCTTTACTGGGTAGGAAATTAACTAAAATGATATTGGTGGTCTCATCCAGTTCCAAATTTCTGTGCTGACAGTGCCTCATAGAAATAAGAGATGCCTAAAAGTTATACATAAACTGCACTTTTAAAAAATGAGAGGGGCTTCCCGATGTAGCCAGCAGGGCGGCAGACAATGCTACCAGCATTTGGTACTCCCCTTTGCAGAAAACTTCTTGTATCATCTAGCCCCAACTCCCAAGTCTCCCTTCTCCCCTTCTCCCTTAAGCTGACTCTGCAAGTCTGTGAAAATCGAAAATCTTGTCTGCTCAACAAAGCTCTCTTGGTACTGACCACCCGATGGGGTACTGGAGCCTGCTGTTCCTTGTCATGGGTCCACCCGATCTTCTTATCTGGCTCCACTGTCTCTTTTTCCCATACTACTCATCACCATTGATTACCTATTTGATATATTAATTATGAACTCACTGCCTCTTCCCAGCTAGGATGTGAGCACCACGGGGCAGGGATAGTGTTTGTTCGTGGCCATAACCTGGAGCGGAGCCTGAGAGAAGGCTCTCAGCAAATATTTGTTGAATTTAATGAATGGGGTCATTGATGCTGCGACCAGATAATTCTCAAATCTTTGTTGGCCGTCCAATTGTAACTCTACTCTTATAGTATCTTAAAATCATTCACATTATTAAAATCTCAATACTTTATTACATCAGAGGGATTATGGCCCCGCTAAAACATTAGTGTAGTTTCAGATTAAATAAGTCTCATTTTTCTTTCCCATTATATGAATAAACAAAATCTTCCTCTCTTCTAAATTCAGTTCTTGAGGGGACTCTGTGTCTCATGAAAGTCTAGAACTGCTAGACATTCAATGAGAACATCCCCCACTACTACCAGATTTCAAAGGCAAGTGGAGAAATGATGGGGTGAGAGGCCAGTGTACCCCAGCTGTCCTGACACAAGTCCTGGGCATTCCTTATTCCTCTTTCTATGTTTAGTACAGAATAGAAACAACATGGGGGGGGTCTCTTTCTTCAAAAATAAAGGGAAGGATTTTTCTCTACCCATCCAACCCCAAGAGATCAGTTCTCTTGATGACTAGAAATCCTTATAGGGTATCATCATTTTTTTCCATGATTTTGGCCAAGGCTGGAGTCAGCTCCTCCAGCTAGTTTGAAGAGTGTCCATTGTGTGCACGAGGTCTGGCCAGGGAGGTAGCATCTCTCACCATCAATCAGATATGTCATGACCGAAACACAGCAATGAAGGCTTATATGATGGAGAATCATGATCTTCCTGCCTGTTAAATGCCAGTTCATCCTTTTCTTTAAACGCTTGCATGCAGAAAAGAACACTGGGTGTTTAGAAGCCCATTCAAGCTACTTGGGCTAGTTTAAGAGCCACTCTAGATAACTAAGCAACTCCCACAGAAACCAGCATTCTTTTTGTTTTTTATTTGTTCTTTCAGAAGGTAATTTTGCCTCTCCTTGAATTTCACCCTATTCTCCTTGGGATGTCTCCCTCTGGGATGTGCTTCGACCCCTAAGTTTAAGCCGCAGCTGAGAAACAAAGTAAAGGTATTCGTTTTGAGGATGTCTACAGGGTTCTTTGTATTCTAGGTTGCAGAGACAATTTTACAGCAGCAGGAAAGGCAGTAAGAGGGGAAGAATAAAAATGCAGATTCTCTCCCACTAGGATGCACAACTGAATTAGAGAATTAAAGGACGCAATGGCTGGAGAATACTAAGAGCACTTCTGGAATGTGTTTGTAAGCTTCTGTAAAGTATCAGGACTGCCAAAATCTTAACAAGGCTGTTTCGTTTCATCTTAAATTAAAATACCTTTCTCTGGCCTGCTCCATTATGCAGATCAAAACAACTCTCAGATGGATTGACTTGTATTTTTATTAAGAGGTTCTTTTCTATAAAAGAGCAAGCTGACAAGTTCAGCAACAAGCAAGTTCCGTGACTGAGTAAATGTACTTTTAAATAAATGCAAGGGAATACGGTAGGGGAATAGGAGGAGTTTTCAACAAATGAAGTAGATAAGGAAAAATAGTATAAATATTAAGCTAAGAGTATTAATTAGGTAATAGGGTTATCAATAACTGAGCTAAACTTAGTTAGACAAATCTGTAAAATCAAGTGTGTTTAATACCAATATAGCTCTATATCTAGGCATGTATAGGATAAAAAGCAAGTCATCACAAAACTAACTGTGATAACTGAAGGGAAATAGATTATTTCTTATTAAGTAAGAAATACTAACTCCCAAATTGCCTTATGCCATCAAACTCTCTCCATTAAACTTATGCCTTGAAAGGTTAGAGTCTACGGAACAGTGATTATTTTTAAAGAGCAGGGTTAAGTACAAGACAGGGATGGTACTCCACGTACCAGCACCATTTTTTTTTCAGAGTAAAGATGTTGACATTTCTCTCAAATAAATTAACATTCCCATCTCCTTATACACGTCTGATCAGAACATCACGTTCATACACCAAGGGGAGCAGAGGAGAGGGGAGACTCAAAAGCTGGAGGGGTAGAAAGGGCATTTTATATCTGATTAACTTAAGGGGCTGGTGCCTCATTTGCTGCCCAAGCTAACAAAAGTGCTAGTTCTAGACACAGAGACTATGTTTAGCCTCATGGGTCTCTTCATGGGATCCCTGGAAGACAAAGAGCTCTTTGTCCTCTTCTCCCTGCTCCATATGAAGAGGATGACTAAGCAAGGCTGAATTCTGAATGTGAATCAGTCACGCTGGTTTGGTACAGATTAACAAGCCATTGTCTCCAATGGCTAAATCCAGGAAGTTTTCTTTTTCTTTTAAATGTGCTTTTATTGGTGCATTATATTCTCACATCATAATGAAAATCCTGTTGACAGTAACATACATGCACACAGCCCTTGGTTCTCCCCCCCACACATTTCCCCATTTCCCCCCCCCTTCCCAATACAGAGTACTGAGATTGACGTTGGTATATTCTCATATGTACCCTTAGTCGATGGTAGTAATTCCATTAATGCACCTCAGTCTTCCCCTTCCCTGAGACCACCTTCCTGCCTCCGCTGAGGCTTCTCCTCCATTGTCTGGAACCCCTCTGGTATCATTATGTTAAGTGAGATCAGCCAATCACAGAAAGTGAAGGGTCATGTGTTTTCTCTAATACGTGCAAGCTAGGGAGTAATTGGGATACCAGGAAGTTTCCTGAAAAAGTTTTTTTCGCCAAACGTCCAGTGATCAGGTTCCCTAGGTCTCTGCATTGGAAAAGTAATTGCTAATTCCTTACATACTGCAAAGCAGGGCTGCTCACAAGCAAAGAGGATTTGAATTTATTTGCATCTCCCAAACCAATATGGTCATCTATCTGAAACAGGCAAGCACTGTGTGTGTGTGAGGGGGGAGTACTAGGGCTTGAACCCAGGGGCATTCCACCACTGAGCTGCAACCCTAGCTCTTTTTATTTATTTATTTCACTTTGAAACAGAGTTTCACTAAGTTATCATACACTGGCCTTGAACCTGTGATCCTCCTGTCTCAGCCTTCCAAGTACTGGGATTACAGGTGTGCGCCATCACCCCCAGTAAGAGGAGAGCATTGTAAAGGGCTCCAGAAATGAAAATAAAATTACATACACAAAAATAAAATGCCCCTGGGTTCAATACCCGGAAACACACACACAAACACACACACACACACACACACACGCACGCACGCACGCACATGCACACGCACACACGCACACACACACGCACACGCACACACTTGCCTCTTTTAGACAGATGACCAAATTGGCTTGGGAGATGCAAATAAATTCAAAGTCTCTTTGCTTGTGAGCAGCCATACTTTGCTGTTTGTGAGGAATTAGCCATTACTTTTCCATTGTAGAGACCTAGGGAAACTGATGATTGGATGTTTGATGAAAAAAAATTTCTCAGCAAAAAAAAAAAAATTCACACACACACACATAACATATATATTTATATATAATACATAATACATATATTTATATCTGCAGCACCTTGTCAGTACCTGCCTGACTCTGCCTCAATCAGTCCTATAACTTTGAACTTTGGTCACCAGGCACTGACTTCTACTCTTTAAACCAGGACTGCCCAAGAACGGCCCTCACCGACCCCTTCCTCTAAAGCGGGCTGGCTGCTGGAGTCCAGTATTTGGTGAGCCAGATGTGAGCCTGGATGGGCTTAAACAGGTCCATCTCGATGCAGCCTTCCTTTCCAGGTGCCTCCCATGGGCTCAGTCCAAAGGACGAAGTTGCTTCCTCATGTCTTAATTTTTATTCCAATCTCTCCTGATGAAAAGCCCTACTGAGAATTCCCAACTATTTTGCATATTAGCTGACAAAGTGCCTAAGCCTGGGATACTGGGAGTCGCTCCCTGTATCTACAGCTGTGAGTGACGTCATGATCCTGTTCCTGTTCTATACAGTGAGGTGGTTCATACATTATTAGTGCCAATGTGTTTGTGTTGCTTTGTCCACCTCTATATCAAACCGCTGCCTACCCATGTCTGTCTGAATCACACCAAGAAGACTGGTGTGATCTTAATTAGGGTACCCTGAACTTGCCAACTTTCACCCTGTCTCAGGAAACCCCGGGGTAGGGTTAGATCCAAACTTTCCCATCTCTCTGACCTCCCTAGGACCCTCGCTCTGATCCTAGCTCACTTCACCTGCAATGGAAGGAAAATGGTGTCCTTCCATTGATTAGCTACCACAAGTTTATTTGAGATTTTCTTAAATTTCTGTACACTTAAAATTGCTCTCCTTTTCCAGAATTATCCAATTCCTACTCTTTAATATATGGCTGCTGGCTGTTAGCACTGACAATGGATCTTGACAAGTTTAGAGTTCCCAATTGCTTGGCTTCATTGCCTTTCCTTCTAACTCTGTTGAGAAGGGCAGATGAAGTCTCATGGAGTTCACAACACTATTTGCTGGACTGGACGCCAGTCCCCAACCTGATACATGGAGAATCACACGGAAAATACTCTTCTAACCACACTACCTTGTCCATAGTCCTAGCAAATGGTCTACCCATTTCTCCATCCAGAAAAAGAAAGAATATTTGATTTAGCAGGTACACAATGCCACAGACCAACTTCCAATACTGTGGGGGATTATGCTTTAATCCGGCCTATTCCTCAGATTTACCAGTAGGAACCCTTCCAATCTCCCCAGAACCCCCTTGTCCCTATTCTAAGCAGCACTGCAGCCCAGGGTGAGACTTCTTCCTTTTCTGCTTCTTTTTCCCACAGTCCTGTTTCCACAACCAAAACCTGGTTGGAACGTCCTAACTAGCCAACATCCCTAGCTCAACCAGTGTGTCCATTCTCCCCATGCAGTAGCTGAAATGCCGTCCATATCGCAACTGGACTCAGGAGACTGGCCAAGCACGGACAAAAGACAGCAGTCACTCAAGAAGGACACCGAAGCTGGCAAGAGCTGTCCCAGAAACAAGAACTTGACAACTGAAAAGAATGGCCCTCTTACTCTTATTTTCAAATTTCTTTTATTTTAACCACATTCCATGGTATCCAGCATTTCTAGAGTTTGTACCATTTTGCATAAATCCTTTTCCTCTGATAGAGTATGCAAGCAGAGAAAGAGGTCTTCCAAAGAAAATGCCAATTGTTATTTCAAACAGAAAGAAACTTAGGCTTTTTCATCTGCCCATCCTCGTCAGACTCTCTGGAGTACAGAGCCACCATTTCAATTAGACACTCACATTTATTAATTATTACTCTGGAGCCTACACAGTGGGGCCTCTGCCTGTAGATGAATCATTCCAGACAAAGATGAGTCTTACCTGCAGCCTCGTTCCCTTTAGGTCTGGTAGTCAAGCATCTTACCTGACACTATCAGGCTCTGACCCGTGCAAGCAAAGCAAAATGGGGGCCTCCTTATGGCTCAGCAATGACACTTGGATGTTAATTTGGCACTGCTGAAAAGCGCCAATATGTTCATCTTTGATAAGCACAGCTGAGACTCTTAAATAATGCTGGCCCAAGATCTCAGAGAACTGACATTATCCAGAGTAGCTGGAGAAGTGGCGAGTCCAGCTCAGACCAGGACCACCATCACACCAATTTAGGAGAAGGTAAGGTGGAACTAGATTATTTCCTAAGTCTTCAAAGAAAACTCCCCAATTTTCTTCCGTTAGGTAGGCCAGTGAGTCCAGCAATCCTTACTTTGAGAAACGCCTGTGTTTATCCTCATTCCACTGTGCTATAGATTAAGCCCTCTGGCTCTTAAGCGTTCTTTGGCACAGCATAGGCCCTCAAAAGCTGTATCAAACCGAATCAAACTGAAGTCAAGTTGGATGAGGCTTTCTCATCATCTTGGGTGCAATGATTATCATTAAACCCACTCTTAGCCTTCACTTCTTGGGACGAAGCAACTTCCTTTTGTTTTTCATTTTTTATAATTTTTACAGCTTTTGCGTGCGTGTATGTGTATGTGTGCGTGTGTGTGTGTGTGTGTGTCTGCACGCGCACGTGCAGGGGATTAAACTCAGGGCCTTGCGTATCTATGCAAGCACTGTAGCACTGAGCTACACGCTCAGCCTGAAAATATCTATTGAGTTGCTTTTAGTGCGCTTGGTTTTCTTGCAGTGCTGGGGATGGAGCCCCGATTCTTGCACATGCCAGGCAACCGCTCCACCACTGAGCCGCATCCCCAGCCCTCCATTTTACTAATAGAGACAGTGAGCTTTGGAGACACCAAGTGACTGGCCCAAGGTCACTGCTCAGGAGAGAACCTTAAGCAGGCCTGGCTCAGGATCCACACTCTCAGCTGTGCCACCATGCCCAGCCTCCCCTCATTCACCTCAGGAGCTCCCGGCTGAACCATCCACAATCCTCACTTAATTGTAAAGCACAGAATGATCACAGTTGTCTAGTAAAAGTCCAGCCCCTGCCTGGTGAGATACAGAGGTGATTTTTCAGGAGTTCCTTAAGATTCATCCCCAGGCATCCATCTGCTGGCGCTGCTAACCAGTGATGGCCTTGGTACGTGTTATTACCCTGCAACATTCTCCTGTTGGAACAGGCATACAACTGGTTCTTTATAATCTTGTTTGCTAATCAATCACATGTTTATCAAATGCCTATCAGGTGCTGTGGGAAGCAGAAATGAGATAGAAGTCACTGTCCTCATCCTCAGGTGAGCTAAGGGGAAGATAAGACCAAAACATACAAAATAATTGATGATGATCCTAATTTAAACGATAATGAGGTTTAAAATATAAGTGTCACAGGAATGATGAGAAGAGAGGACAGGATGTCTGTGGACAGCTATGTATTTTAGGCTTCTTCCTACTTACCCCTGTTTGCCAGTTCTCCCACCAGTTCTGTGCAGTGAACAAACTTAACAGTGAGCAAAATAATGCCGGACTGTGGTCAGAACATAAGTAACACGGGGCCTGGAGCGCAGGTGGACAATGAGCCTCTGATATCCACGCATTCCGACAGCAAGGTAGGGGCTGACAGACATCCCTTAGAGTCTCATACCCAAAGCCTGTCCACAGCCTAAATGAATTATATATAAATCTTTTTCCTTGATCTACCCAGCCTTTCATTTTCATCTCAGAAGATTAGATTAGTATGACAGGACTTGTCCTTTATGAAGTCAGGCTCCCAGGTTAAAAAACCTTCTCTTCAAATGATAGCAAATTGATTTTGTTAAGATTTCTTTTCAGTATTCATTCAGAAAAGCCCGGGGAATGATAATTTTGAGTCTCTCTTCTTTCCTGGATGCATGTGGTTTCTTTACACTGGGCTTTTTCCTCTGGCTCTCCAATAGTTTTCAATTAGACACACTGGTCAGCAGATCAATCAATTATTTAAGTGCTGCTTGCATAGCGATGACCTGGGTGGCGAATTTATATTCAAGCAATTCACAAAAGGTGCCTGATGCCAAGTATTCCTTCTTCCCTTCAATTTATTAGTTCCTGTGCTCAATCTACTTAAAAATACATAGATGACTACCTAAATGCTATTAGTTCTTGAAACTGCCTACATATCTACTAAAGAAAACAGTGATTTTTTTTCTCATTTTCTTACTGATTAATCAGGAGCATATTTTAAGAGCTGTTTTTCTTCTTGGCCTCATGAAATTAAAGGAATATACAGCAGCAAAGGCATCCCCGTGTATTAACTTGATAACATAATTTTTCTATTTTTACAAAAACAAAACAACAAACAATAACAAACCCGGATACAATCTAAACCAGAGGTGCTTTGGGTACAAAGGGCTTAGGACACGATGTCCTTGCCTGTATGCTGATGTTTACATTGGTTGCACGTATATAATTTTTAACAGTTACCAAAAATGATGGATTTGGTTTGTAAGTTATGCTTTACACAAAGAGGAGGGATATCTTGGCTCATAAGGAAATATTTCTTTTTATTCATATTTCCAAATTGCACTATGGTGTAAAATGATCAAAATTATCTAGACCAGAGTCCCCAAAAGACCTTCCAGCAAGGAATTCCATCCTATCCATAACCTCGTTGCAGGAAGTTCTTAATGTTGAAGTTTTGGGTGATGTTTTTAAGCTCATTTCTCTTTGATGTTCTCAACTTCTTAATTCTTTCCTAATATATGGTAGAATAACTCCCAGATTCCCCTCTCTGTTCCTTCAAAGAAAGGCAAAGATTCTCTTGCTTTGGCCACAGTAAAATTCTTCAGATACCTAATTGGCCTTCTTTATTAAATATGGACCATAGGAAGATTTCCACTCTGCTCAGTGAATGGCTTCTAGAATCAGAATTAGTTAAGCCTCCTTCTCTGGTATGCTAAGCGATGCTATCCATCATGCCCAACTTTCCTTTTAGATCAGCCTCCCTTTCTCACGGCCTCCGCTATTCTTTGCACAACGCAGGTGCTGTTGATCAGAGGTTGGTGCCTGGCTGAGCGGCCCATCTTTCAGCTCTCCAGTGCCTGGAGTCTGGACCTGGCCAGAGAAGGAGCCCAGACCCCACATCTCTCTCAGGATCAGAACCCAGACCTATAAAAAAGAATGGCAGGCCTTTCACCTACAACACGAAATACAGAGGGGACCATGACAAACTAAGGTCATGAGCACTGTGAAATCACAGCAAACAGAAGCTATGGGATGGCAGGGGAAAGCTGAAGTAGAAAGGGAAATAGTCCAGACCCAGGAGAAAAGCAGAGAAACTTTAACATGCATAGCATATGTCTTGAGAGGCCCTGTAGGCACCCAGCCATGTGGTCTTAGTCCTCACAGTTTTCCAACTCTCTCCACACATCCTCATAATAAATTGCCTGACATCTTGTTCTTGTTTTGTTTGTCATTGTTTTGTATTAACTTAGTTGGTCTATACTCCTGCTAATTAAAAGAGCCTATCTTCCAGGCGTGGTGGCACACACTTGTAATCCCAGTACTTTGGGAGGTGGAGACCAGAGGATACGGGTTCGCGGCCAGCCTCAGCTCTCTCTCTCTCTCTCTCTCTCTCTCTCTCTCCACCTAGTGAGGCCCTCCGCAACTTCGTGAGACCCGGTTTCAAAATAAAGTATAAAAAATAGGGCCGGGGGTGTAGCGCAGAGGTAGAACGCCCCTGCGTTCAATCCCCGGTACCGCAAAAAAAAAAAAAGAGCCTATCTAGGATACCATGAGTTAACTATTTTCTTACTTTATAATATCATCCTTGAATTTACTCCACGGCTTTCCATTTTCATGAGGCAAACACCTGTCTAGATGACGTCCACCTTGCTCAGAATTCAACAGAGTGGAGTTATGGTGAGGGTCAGGCTTAGCCCCCAGCCTGAGGCTGCTGGAGCAGAAGGGGTGGCTGGGCAGAGTCCCCTCAATAACACAAGATCCCTGACACCAGGGCCTCCCCCTCCACCCAAGGCCCTTTTCTTTTCTTTTTTTTTTGTGGTACCGGGGATTGAATCCAGGGGCGTTCTACCTCCGCGCTAAACCCCCGGCCCTATTTTTTATACTTTATCTTGAAACCGAGTCTCACAAAGTTGCGGAGGGCCTCACTAAGTAGAGAGAGAGAGAGAGAGAGAGCTGAGGCTGGCCGCGAACCCGGATCCTCAGGTCTCCGCCTCCCAAAGTACTGGTATTACAAACATGCGCCACCACGCCTGGCATCCAAGGCCCTTTTCTTATTCCCCATTCTGTTTTCACCCACTGGCTGTGGTAATCACTCCAGTGTGGCTTTCTTGTTACGTGGGTCTAAGGAAGGATGATGAGCTCACTTCATTCCTACCCAGACCCTTGTGCACACCCTCCCGAGTTCCCAGGCACACCCCTGGAAGTGCAAGAGCACACACCTGCAGCCTGCCTCCACTGCTCTTCATCTATCCAGCCGCTGGTGCTTATTCAGTATGTGACTATGGCTAACACGGAACTGGGCACCACGAGTAGGTACACTTTACCTGAAGATAAAATCGAATCATCTACTTGAAGATGTACAGTTTACTTGGGGATAAACACTGTGAGCTTCAGCAAACTAAGTGATAACAAAATACCACAACCCTTTCGCTGGCATTGCAGGGGTTAATCAGAAGTCACTTGCAAACACAACAGGCCTTCAAAGTAAACAAATAAAGCAGGCAGATGGTATCAGGTGCCTGGGAGTGGAGTCAGGTGACACAGCACTGTGATGAGATGATGGTTGTTTCCAGAAACCTCCACCGTGCCCTGAAGAAGGTTATTTGTGTAAAATCAGGCACATGTTAAGCAATTCAGAAAGTGAGCTATTTAATTTAAATGAACTTCTATGTTATGTGGACTGTTGGTCACCCAAATAGGATTCTTAGTTTCCAACATTGTAACTACATCCCATGCTCCATAGCTGTAAGAAATGAAATCTCTCCCATCTTGCCCTGCTTTCTCAAGTACACGATCAGTATTCCCTGAATGGAGCCAAATTCACCCCAGTCTTCAACTATCTTTGTTGCACATAAAGCTGGTCTGCACTTTGTTCAAATCATGTTCACCTCTCACGTTCTTACTAACAGCCGGGGAGAACTGGCTCTGACCATCAAAGTTACAGTTCTACTCCTTTTGAATCACTGGGAAATTCACAGAAACCTATCTGTCTGTGATCACTTTAAAAGAGTTTAATGTTCACTGATGTTGATCAAATTTGATTCATTCTGAGAGTATCAGAATATAATCAGATAAAATATTAAATTTATCTTCGGGAAAGTGATGACTGAGTATTTGTCAGAAAAAGCTAGTTTCTGAAACATTTAATAGATTTCACTGAAATTTGTATTGAGGAGGTTACAGTGTTATTTGTTAGCACTGAGATTTAAAAGTCAAACACTAATTTATCCCTTGAGATTAGCATCTCACCACAAGCCAAATAGTCCTCCCATTTTAACCATACACGGAGATAACTGTGCTATATACTACCGAGAATAATGACCTAAAGATATTCTGTAATGAGACTGGGGATGTGGCTCAATGGTAGAGAGCTTGTCTAGAGGTACGAGCCCTAGGTTCAATTCCCAATACAAGGAAAAAATTCTACGATGGATTCTGTCTGACAAATATAGGGGCACTGAGCTCCAGAGACCCCTGTAAACCTTAACTTCCTGCGCTTCATCCTCAGGGGCTTCAGCCATCTCAATGATGGGTAGCTGGACTCCTGTAGCCAGCATTTCACAATGGCTCCTAAGCAAAAATCTAAAACTTAGATTTTCCTTTTTATAAGCCAACATGATATTTTAAAAAGATTTACTAAGAAGTCAAGAAAACAAAGGGGTAAGAACAAACAAGAAGGAAGGAAGGAAGGAAGGAAGGAAGGAAGGAAAATAAAAGGAAAGAAAAAGAAAAGAAAAGAAAAGAAAAGAAGAAGTGTATTAATGCTGGGGGTGAAGGCAGGAACAAAAGTAGATTTGGAATCGGAAATTTGGGTTTAAATCCAAAGATATTTCTTATCTTTGTGATCTTAGACAGATTTTTAAATTCATCTAAGCCTCATAATCTTCAAGAAAATGAAAGTGCTAATTCTTACCTTATAGAGTTGTAAAGAAGATTAAGTGAGATTAAAATGCTTAGTATAGTTCCCGACACATAGTAAGCTCACTTAGTGGTAAACTAAGTATGAATCTATTGACCTCATATGATGGCCAAGAACACAAGCAAAAAACCAGTTTTATTTCCCACAAGTTGACAGACCATTTAAGTTGCTAAATTTATCACCATTTTATTGTCCTAATCATCTAAGAGTCAGTCTGTTTGATCAAACACAGCTTCCAAGTTCAACTGGACCTTCAGCATAACCCAGGGCAGATGGGCTCCTGAGTCGTGCTTTTCTGAATATATGTGAGTGCTCCAGCTTCTCAGGTCTGTACACAGAGCCCACTGATTCTCCCTGTGACTTTAGGTCATGCCCTCAACTGGACGATTGTGTGATTTCTACCTCTTTTGCCTCTTTCCTTCTCTTTTTTGTTCAGTTGAACATCTGAAGAACATGGACGACCCACTGATAATACTGGTTCTACTATTTCATAAAGCCCATCATCTGCAGCCAGCCATTGTTCTCAGATCCTGCCTGGACTCAGATGGAACATCTCCCATTGGGTGGGTTTGTCAGGCGCCATCTTGACAGCTCCTTATCAACGGGAACCTACTTTAACAAACACAATACCTCTTCACTATCTTAAGGAAAACTACCCTTTTATTCACTGTGTGAGAATCAAGAGATTTCCTCTAGACTTCTCCCAATCTGAGTTCTTCCCCCAGTTTGAGGAATATCATGAGCTTTTTGGCCTATCTGCAGACTGGTCTGCTCTGAACATAAAGTCTAAAGCAACCAACTTATCACTCTCATTTCTGCCCCCTGCTTACACCACTAGCACCATCTACTTCTCTGGATTCTTTCTGATGACTCATCAGGTAGGGTATAGCCATTGAAATGTCCATCTAACTAAAATAATCAGCATGACATTCTGTAATTGCAAAGCAATTCCTATTAACAAAGCAGCAGCATCTAAGTCCTGCCTCCACCGAGTAAGTAACTGGACTAAGAGCAAGAAGAGATGAGGCAGAAATAAAAATCGAGACTCTAGATACCTGCATCACTGAAGACACAGTTCTATCACAGACAGGTAACATCTCTGTCAGTTTTTAAAACATTAATTTATTTTTTTCACGAATTTTGACCAATTTCTAAATATCCTCACAGGTCCACACAATTATCACAGTCTCCAATGCTATTTCTCCCCATCAAAGCCATTCCCTGTTCTACAACAAGTACATTTTCAATAGGAAAGTCTCAACCTCCATTCTTACCCATAATCCTAAAGGTGAAATAATACTCTAAGGTCCATCCCCTGGGAAGTCCCAGTGATGTCACTGATTATGTTCATGAGTGAATTTCACACTCAAACACTAGTGTAGTAGGAACTCCCAAACAGTCTTAGTTTAGTGGGGGTGCTGGGTTGGAGGGGATGGCTAGAACTGCATAGGTGACCAGTCTCTTCATGTTCCTACCCAATGACTCACGGATGCCTGCTTGGCAAGTTCCTTCCCATCCAGCTGTGTCAAAACCATGAGAGTCAAAATTTTCTATAGAAAAACTTTCTATTTAAAGACTTACAGCCAGGCATGGCAGCACATGTCTGTATTCCCAGTTTATGGGAGGCTGAGACAGGAGGTTCGCTGGTTCGAGGACAGCCTCCGCAACTTGGCGAGGCTCTCAGCAACCTAGCAAGACCCTGTTTCCAGATAAAAAAATAAAATAAGGCTGGGGGTGTAGCTCAGAGGTAGAATGCCCCTGGTTCAATTCCAAGCACTATGCACACACAAAAAAATGGCCTACATTTTCCTTGATTTTTTCCAATTCAAATTTTACATTGTCTAAAATAGCTAATGTGTCCTTAGTTATGAGTTTGTGCATTCACATAACTGCACAATAAAGGCAGAAGAGAGTCATCACAGAAAGATCTTCACATACATATAGAGTATACATCTGTTATGTATACAAGGGGTGGGTTTTGGTGCTAAGGGACTTCACATTATTTAGTAAAAGAAGTTGCTGGATGTTGCTTCATTAAAGTGGACAAAGGCCAGGTGTGGTGGCGCATGCTTGTAATCCCAGTGCTTGGGAGGCTGAGACAGGAGGATGGCAGGTTCGAGGACAGCCTCAGCAAGTAGTGAGGTTCTCATCAACCTAGTGAGACGCTGTTTCAAAATAAAAATAAAATAGGGTTTGGGTGTAGCTCAGAGGTAGAATGCCCCTGGGTTCAATCCTCAGTACCAAAAATAAATAAATAAAATGGACACCTTGAAACAGAAGTCTACATCTTCCCAGAATTGCTCAAGGCCAAACGAATGCCTCTTCCTAGGCAAGAAGTAAAAGAAGTCATTTTGGGCCTAACACAAGTTATTTTTTTTTAGTGTGGACAACACTGACATCTGAGAAGAAGTGGAGAAAAGTAATATGGAGCCAAGAATTATGTTGGTAGAAGACAAATTCATAACCCAAACCCCTTCAAAATTACCAGAAACTCTTTTGTAGAATGATATAATTCAGATTGAGACCACTAATATCAAAAGAAAAAGGTGGGATTCTATGAGATACTAGGAAATCTGAGAGTGAATCCAGCTCAACATAAGAAAACAGAGGTTCACAGAGGAGGACCGGTGTTCACACAAGCATAAAGCTGAATCCAGAAGTCCTTCCAGACATAGATACCCGGGAACAATGGTCCTCCTTAGGAACAGCAGATGGGAAAATGAACTAATTTGAAACACTGCAAGACCCAAACATACCAGGAAAATAAATCATATGGGTGTTTAGTCTACTTTCTGTTATTATAACAAAATACCCAAGGCTAGATAGTTTATAAAGAAAAGAGTTTTATTTAGCTCACACTTTGGGAAGCAGAAAGTCCAAGCAGCATGATAGCTGCTCTGGTGAGAACTTTATGGTGGGTGGCATCGCAGTGGCCAGAATATGTAAGAAACATCCCCTGACAAGACGGGAAGTCAGAGCCTGGGGGAGGAGCCAGGGGTGCTTTAATAACCCAACTGTGGAAACTAACTCAGGGTCCCATGAGAGCCACTCACCTCCCTCTAAAGGCACACCCCCAATGACCCCACCAACTCCCACCAGGCCCACCTCTTAAAGTTCCTGCCACCTCTCCATGTTGCTACACTGGGAACCAAGCTTCCATCACATGACCCTCTGGGGGACAAACGACATTCAAACCCCACCAAGGGTCTTTTAGTAGACTACGGAGACTGTCCAGCTCTGTCTCCATCTGAAGTCTAGAATCAGGCTGACCCAGGGCCTGGGTCAGCTCCTGGTGTCCTTGAGCAATCTGCTGTAGATACTAGAGAGGCTTCCAGAGGGCAAAATTGCCTTCCCTGCTAAGAGTTTTAGTAATAAATGAAAAAATAAAAGAAGTGACTCCTCTTTATGCCCCAAGCTGATGACTCATACAAATGGGTACAAAATTAGTTACATAGAAGATGAAGATGAAACTGCTTTGGATCCAATTTAGATAATTTTGCTAGTAGATTTTAATAAAAACGCGAAGAAATGACAGTGCATTGTGATGAAAGGTGAACATCTAGATAGTTAGTATGCTTCATTTGCCCAATACTCAGAAACCAATGTGGCTGCAATCCAATTTTATCAGAGAAGGCTAATCCATGAAGTGGTAAGTAGAAGCAATATGAATGGGAATAGTGGAATAGTGGGGTCTAGGAAAAGCATTTAATCTGATCTTACAGCCTTTAATTGGGGTACAGAGGCTTAGCAGAAGAGAATAATACCATTGGGTTACTAATCTTTCAAAGTCAAATGTACAAAGTTAATAGCAAATATAATTTTTAAAAAACAATACCATAATATATGCAATGCTTTGGGAAAATCACTTTATCAAGAGCTACACTTGGGGCCGGGCGTGGTGGCGCATGCTTATAATCCCAGTACTTGGGAGGCGGAGACCGGAGGATCCAGGTTCAAGGCCAGCCTCAGCTACTTAGTGAGGCCTTCTGCAACTTAGTGAGACCCAGTTTCAAAATAAAGAATAAAAATTAGGGCCGGGGGTATAGCTCGGAGGTAGAATACCCCTGCGTTCCATCACTGGTACCACACACACACACAAAAGAGCTACATTTGGGAAACATGCATGGTAAATAATGTAGCCTTATGTATTTACTTCTTTTTTTTTTGTGGTACCGGGGATTGAAACCAGGGGCGTTTTACCTCCCAGCTACACCCTCAGCCCTATTTTTTATTCTTTATTTTGAAACCGGGTCTCACGAAGTTGCGGAGGGCCTCACTAAGTAGCTGAGGCTGGCCGGGAACCCGGATCCTCCGGTCTTCGCCTCCCAAGTACTGGGATTACAAGCGTGCGCCACCACGCCCGGCTATGTATTTACTTCTATAGACCTCACATATGCTCGATCTTTCCTGAACACATGCTATGTAAAAGGCCCCGTTAGGCACCAAGGAGGATGTAACAGGAAAATATCCTTCATCCAACAGAGTTGAGAGCTCTGACACCCGGAGTACAGAAGAGACAATGGTGCGAAGTGCAGTGTGACCATCACACACGATCCCCCAGGGCTCAGGAGAGGAAGGGATCGTATGTGAGCAGGACATTTTTTCATAGAGGAGAGGTAAGATGGCGATGGTGGCGATGGTGGCGGTACTTACCAGGTACTAATAGGGAGCAAGGCTATTTCTAGTTGGGGGGAGTGATTTAAGCAGCAACAAGGGATTGGTTCTGAGGACAATAAAAGTTTGGTTAGGTTTTCCATTGGTCGATGGTGGCAGACACTGGGTTGCAGGCTGAAGTTGAAGACAAGAGCTTACTGCTTAAGCTTTCCTGGGCCAGTGGAGAAGCAAAGGGCAATAGATGAGTTATAAAATAAGTACCAGACTGCACTACAGCATGAGGATCAAGAGCAGGAGCTCCATGGAGACCGTCTAGGATAGAGCCCGACTCCACTATCTGCAGGTTGTTTGTGATTTTAGGCAAGTTCCTTAGCTTCTCTTGCTGTGGTTTTCTTACCTGTAAAATGGGTTCATAATGCACCTACCACACAGGGTAAGATGGTGAAGTATTTAGCTACTGCCAGACGCAGAATAAGCGCTCAGTAAGTAGACTGTGAGGCTTATATATGTTTGTGCTTCTCTGTCTATATCAAATTTCATGAAGATAGTTTCTTGAGAAGTAGAATTACGGATGAATCAGCCATGGATATTGACTTCTCAAAAGTCATTAATATATAGGAGGGTGTGGTGGCATATGCCTGTAATCCCAATCCTTGGGAGGCTGAGACAGAAGGATCGCAGGCTTGAGGCCAGCCTCAGCAATTTAACAAGACCCTGTTTCAAAATAAAAAAAATATGCCGGGCATGGTGGTGCACGCTTGTAATCCCAGTACTTTGGGAGGCGGAGACCGGAGGATCAAGGTTCGAGGCCAGCCTCAGCTCTCTCCCTCTCTCTCTCTCTCTCTCCCTGTCTCTCTTTCTTAGAGAGAGGGGCCTTAGTGAGGCCCTCTGAAACTTCGTGAGACCCGGTTTCAAAATAAAGGATAAAAAATAGGGCCGGGGGTGTAGCGCGGAGGTAGAGCGCCCCTGGGTTCAATCCCCGGTACTGCAAAAAAATAATAAAAAATTAAAAAATATATATATAAAAGGTGGGTGTAGCTCAGAGGTAGAATGACCTTGGAATCAATCCCCAGTAAAACACACACACACACACACACACACACACACACACAGAGTCATTAATATATATTTTACAGTGTTTTCCAAAAGTTCCATCTTTTTTCTCCCACTCAAAAGCGCTGTATACTGATCTCACATAGTTAATAAGGTCCTTTTTAATTTTTTGCTAAATTGGTGGACAGAAACAATATGTCATTGTTGTTTTAATGTCCACATCCTTGATTAGAATGAGGCTAACAATTTTTCATGTTATTAAGCCACACGCATTCACGTAATGATATTCTCATTTTACAAATGGGGACACGGGGAATTCTGCTTATACAGTTTGGACTCAACAAGTCAGGAAATGTGGAGTCCTTGAAAATTTCTGAGCAGGAAAACAAATTAATATAATCTTACATTTCAGTCTACATGTGCTAGTTCATTTCTTATCTTATTCTAGGGAAGAATAGAAATAAACTAGATTAGTACAAATGGAAGTTTGTGGGGTTTTCAGAGCAGGAATCAATATGGGTTTTAGGTCAAGAGAATAAAGAGAAAACTTTAAGACAGAATGATGAATATAGGAAACAAAATGAAGACAAAATTAAAAAAAAAGAAAGCAGTGAAAATTTTAAAATGTTTATCAAAGCCAGGCAAAGAAAGGGAGGTGACTAGACATGAGTCCTAAAAATCCAGTTAATTTTAAGTGAATATACTTCTGTATTAAAAATGGCTTTAGCTCTTCTGCTGTGCTTCACAGTGTGCAATGATGTGGGCTGCGGCAGGGAAATAATAAAGTGGGGAAGCACAAGGGCAGGCTAAGGGGAGTCCCAGAGGTGCCTGACACTCGGAGTCAGGATAATCCTGAGCCCTATTCCATTAACCTAGAGGCCGCGTCTCTGTCCTGACCCAGAGGCAATAAAGAAGGATCGGAGTAAGAATGGCAGCTAAATATGGACATCTCAGTCCAAGTCCCCTTTGGAATGCCTCCTTGGGCTCTAAGAACACAAGGGCAACCCAGAGAGAGTGGAGTTAACAATGCAGCCAAGAACAGAAGCGGAAGGGAACCAAGAGCATCTTCCTGCACCAACTTCCTGAGAACCCTGCGCTTTCTCAAGAGGGCTGCTCACCTGGCCAAGCGCCCTCTACATCCGGACCACTGAGTGGTTCCCGGCCTCCTCTGCACCTGTCCTTCTCCATGTCCGTCTCAGACTCCCAGACCTGTACCAGGAATCTGCAGTGACAGCAGACCAAGTTGGGAGAAGGAGAGGAGAGGGAGGGTTAAAAGAAGGCACTACCCACCCTGCTCCGACGGACCCTGCAAAACATCATGGCACAACAAGACGCCAGAGGAGGCAGGCCCGCGGCAGTGGATGCAAAATGCAGGACAGCTGGATGAAAGGCCTCTCGCAAGAGAAAGGGCACGCCATTTGGTACCCACCCTTCCATCACCGGCACCTGCAAAACACGGGCAATTTCTCCTCCAAAGACAGGATTCATTAGCCTTTCTCCTTTGTTCTTCTTCCCTAAAGAATACTGATATTCGAGGCAGGCATGGTGGCACACGCCTGGAATCCCAGTACTTGGGAGGCTGAGACAGGAGGATTGCAGGTTTGAGGACAGCCTCAGCAGCTTAGTGAGACTGTCAGCAACTTAGCAAGACCCTGACAGAGTGACTTTCACCACCGCTGTGGCTACGGCTATTGCTCCCTTCCTCCCCATAGTCTTCCTATTCCTGGACACTAGATGTATGTTTTTATTTTTTTAATTAATTAATTAATTTTTTGAGGTACCCGGGATCGAACCCAGGGGCATTCTACCTCTGGTATAAACCCCCAGCCCTATTTTTCATTCTTTATTATGAAACAGGGTCTCACTAAGTTGCGGAGGGCCTCACTAAGTAGCTGAGGCTGGCCGCGAACCCGGATCCTCCTGTCTCAACCTCCCAAGTACTGGGATTACAAGCATGTGCCACCACACCCGGCTTATTTTCTATGTTGAAACAGGGTCTCCCTAAGTTGCTGAGACTAGCCTCGAACCTATGATCCTCCTGTCTCAGCCTCCCAAGTACTGGGATTACAAATGTGAGCCACCATGCCTGGCTTTTATTTTTATCTTAATCTTGTATTTTTTCGCTATATCAAACAGAATACCTTCTCCCACTTGGAAGCCCCACAAACTCCCTTCCACCCGAGGTAGATTTTTTAAGTTGTTTCTTCTAAAGAAGATATTACTCTTGCCAGATGTGATGGTGCATGCCTGTAATCCCAGTACTTGGGAGGCTGAGACAGGAGAATTGCAGGTTCAAGGTCAGCCTGGGCAACTTAGTGAGACCCCTTTTCAAAATAAAAAAAATTAAAAAGGGCAGGGGGGTAGCATGGAGGTAAAATTCCCCTGGGTTCAACTCCCAGTATCAAACAAATGAACAAAAAGAATATATTACTCTCCCTGAAAGGTATTCTGGATAATACAGCTTTCTTCAATTATATATTATAATTGAAGATATAGTTATATAAAACTAAAAAAGTTATAGGCTATAGTCTCCCATAAGCGTAGATAATATTCAAAACATTTAGCAACTGGCATGGCACCTTCAAGAATCAGCCGGAAACTTTGGGGACCCCGCTTTGCCAGCCAGGAGCCCTTTAGGTGCTGGCTTGTGGGAAGTGTAGGTGACAGCCAGGGCAATGCAGACTTCAAGACAGCTGCCAATACCAAGTGGCACAGAAATTGGTACCTTTGGGGGATTGGTGCCAGACCCCACAACAGACTCCAAAATCTGAGGATGTACAAGTCTCTTATATAAAATGGCACAGTATTTGCATATGACCTACACACTCTAGTAGACTTAAAACCATCTCTAGATCACTTAAATTACCTAATACTATGTAGATATTACGTAAATAGCAGTTACATGGAATTGTCTATGGAATAAGGACAAGAAAATATCTGTATGTGCTCAGTACAGATGCAGATTTAAAAAATATTTTTGGCTGGGCATGGTGGCGCACGCTTGTAATCCCAGTACTTGGGAGGCTGAGACAGGAGGATCGCAGATTTGCAGGCAGCCTCAGCTACTTAGTGAGGCCCTCTGCAACTTAGTGAGACCCTGTTTCAAAGTAAAGAATAAAATATAGGGCTGGGGGTGTAGCTCAGAGGTAGAATGCCCCTGGGCTCAATCCTCAGTACCAGAAAAAAAAAATTTTGACCCACAGTTAGTTGAATCTGTAGGTACGGAACTCGGGGGTACAGAGGGCTAACTCTGGTTCCATATTTTAACATCAGCACCCCACAGAGGTGCTTACTAGCTGAGCTTGAGTCCGGTGACTCATGAGGAATGATCTTACTTGATCCCATTTTATTTGGCTGAAAATATTGCTCCAATTTTCCCCAGGCCGCCCTGTCGTAAACTCACCTGAAACCCATTATTGCACGTAATCCTGCCCTTGACGTGACTGCTCACTTTTGGTCCTATATTTTCGTCTAAAACCAGTGTTCTGAGTTTTTTTGGTCTATAAGGAATTAATTAACTTTTTTTTTGTAAGAAGGGAGAAATTAACTCCACTCAAAGTTACTCAAAGTTGACTCTGGGACTTTCCAGGCTCCAGACATAATATATCCTGTAAACAACCTCCTTTTCTGGCAGAACCCAACTCAGTTCACCATGCTGTCCTGCCCTGGAATTTTCTTCATTCCTTCTTAGCTATATAATGTCACAAAATCCAGTTTGTTTGCTTTATTTTGTTTTGCTGAGGGTTTGTGTGTGTGTGTGTGTGTGTGTGTGTATGTGTGTGTGTGTGTGTGTGTGTGTGTGTGTGTATGTGTTGCTTTTGTTGTTACTAAATAGCAGTACTGAAGAATTGAGCTCTGGAAGAGAAATGTAATGTGAGCCACCTATGTTTTTTATTGTTATTATTGTTATTTTGTTTTGCTTTGTTTTGTTGGTACAGGGGATTGAACCCAGGGGCATTCTACCTCCGAGCTACACCCCCAGTCTTTTTTATTTTTATTTTGAAACAGGGTCTCTCCAAGTTGCTGAGGCTGGCCTGGAACCTGTGATCCTCCTGCTTCAACCTCCCAAGTACTGGGATTACAGGAGTGAGTCACCACACCTGGCTTGCCACCTATGCAATTTTAAATTGTCTGGTAGACACATGAAAATAAATAAAAAGAAGTAAGTAAATTTCGATTTTAATATACCTATTTATTAAATGTGTGTGTGTGTGTGTGTGTGTGTGTGTGTTTGTGTGTGTGCACGCGCGTGCGCGCGTGCATGGTATTGGGGATAGAAACCAGGGGCGTTCTACCTCCTAGCTACACCTCCAGCCCAATTTTATTTTTTGTTTTGAAACAGGGTCTTGCTAAATTGCTGAAGTTGGTCTCAAACTTGTGATCCTCCTGTCTCAGCCTCCCAAGTACTGGGATTACAAGTATATGCCACCATACCCAGTTTTTAATATATATTTTATTTAACTCAATATATCCAAAACATTTCAATGTGTAATCAACATAAACATTAGTAATGGGATAATTCACATTCTCTTTTTCATACAAAGTCTTCAGTTCCCAGTGTGTATTTTGCACTTGTAACACATCTCAGTTCACACCAGCCACATTTCAAGTGCTCGGTTGCCGCAGGTGGCTAGTGGCTCCCCTACTGGACAGTGCAGATGGAGGCAGACTGTCAACCCCAGCCCCTCATAGCTCTGCCACTTTTTGTTACTTAATTTTGGGTAAATAACCTCTCTGGGCCTTGGTTTCCTCATCTGTCAAAGGGTGATGAAAAGAACACATGAGACTGTTAGAAGAATTCAATAGAAGGCTCAATTTCCATTTGTAGAATAGAGTAAGAGTTCAATAAGTATCACCTATGAGTACCATCATCGTTATTTTGTTTGCTCTTACATCTCCCAAAACTGCTACTCATTTTTTTTCAATTTTATATTCAATATCCAAAAGAATAGGTATCACAATATCAAGAAAATTCTCCCTTCAGGAATTCATTTCCTAGCAATTGCTTTCTCTTGATTGGAGAAATTATGACCTATAACCGTGCCATACCTTTAATTAGAGGATGCCAACCCCCACCTCAACAGACCCAAGGTCACAGGAAAGTGCCCAAGTACAGGGAAAAATTGTATTAACATGAATCCTTATTTATCATAGAGCTATTTTTTAAACCGGCTTCTTTTTTTATAAAATTCACAACAATTTATTAAGAATCAGCTCAGGGAAAAGGGGAGTGAGTTTCCTGGGAAAAAATAGTCTCTGGCTTCTCCCAGGTGGGGGCCTATGGACTGGAATCTGTGCGGAGGAGCCCACGGCAATTGATAGTTAGAGCATGCCGTCTTGCAGCTGAGTCCACTCTGGCCGAAGTCAGGATCCAGAGAGTTGGTTTCATCCACCTCATCTGACTGATTTCTCTGGAGCAATTTTGTTGCTCAATAGTCTGGGGCATCTCTGTCCCCCTCTCTCTGGAGGGACTCTGTTGGCTCCAGGGGCCAGCATGCAACAGCAACAGGTGCAGATGATGCGGATAACAATCCTCCTGGTGACCCACCTCCAGCCCTTTCTGTCACCCTGGGTGCTGGAGGCAGGCTCACAATGGGGTTCTTTGTATATTCTAGATATTAGTCCTCTATCAGAAGGATAACTGGCAAAGATCTTCTCCAATTCTATAGGCTTTCTCTCCAAACTCTTGATGGTTTCCTTTGATGAGCGGAAACTTTTTAGTTAATGCCATCCCATTTATTAATTTTTGTTGTAATTTCCTGAGCTATGGGGATCTTGTTGAGGAAGTTTCTACCTGTGCCTGTATGTTGGAGTGTTGGATCTATGCCCTCCTTTAATAGCTTCAAAGTCTCTAGTCTAATTCCCAGGTCTTTGATCCATCTTGAATTGACTCGTGTGCAGGGTGAAAGGTAAGGATTTAGTTCCATTTTTCTACAACTAGATAACCAGTTTTACCAACACCATTTGTTGAAAAGTCTGTCTTTTCTCCAACTTATGTGTCTGGCACCTTTGTCGAAAATCAATTGGCTATAAATGTGTGGATCTGTTTCTGTATCTTCTGTTCTGTTCCATTGGCCTATGTGTCTGTTTTTGTGCCAATACCATGCTTTTTTTATTACTATAGTCTGTAGTATAATTTGAAGTTAGGAATTGAATTGTGATGCCTCCTGCACTGTTCTTATTGCTGAGAATTGCTTTGGCTATTCTGGGTCTTTTGTTTCTCCATATGAAATTTAGGACTGATTTTTCTAGGTCTGTGAAGAATGACATTGGTATTTTGATAGGAATTGCATGACTCTGTATATCACTTTTGGTAGAATGGTCACTTTTATAATATTTATTCTGCCTATCCAAGAGCAAGGAAGAGCTTCCCATCTTCTAAGATCTTCTTCAATTTCTTTCTTTAATGTTTTATAATTTTGAGGTCTTTTACCTCCTTGGTTAGGTTTTTTTATTGGTTTTGAGGTTATTGTGAATGGAATTGTTTTCTGGATTTATTTTTCAATAGATTCATGGTTGGCATGTAGAAAAGCTACTGATTTTTTTAGATTGATTTTGTATTCCACTACTTTGCTGAATTTGTTAATCAGCTCTAGTAGTCTTTTGGTTGAGTTTTTTCTGTCTTCTAAATATAGGATCATGTCACCTGTAAATAGAGATAATTTTAGTTCTTCTTTTCCCATTTGGATTCCTTTGATATCCTTCTCTTGTCTTATTGGGGGAGGACTAATTGACCAATGTGTGCATGTATACTTCTATCACCCTGAAACCCATCAAAATGTATGACTACAATGCACCAATACAAAAAAAAATCAAGGACTATATTGAAAAGGAATAGTGATAGTGAATCCCTGTCTTGTTCCTAATTGTAAAGGGAATTCCCGCAGTTTTTTCCCATTCAATATGATATTGGCTTTGGGTTTATTGTATATTGCCTTAATGATGTTGAGGTAAGTTCCTTCTATTCCAATTTTCTGCAGTGTTTTTAACATGAATGGGTGTTGGATTTTGTCAAATGCTTTTTCAGCATCTATTGAGATGATCATGTGATTTTTGTCCTTAGTTCTATTTATGTGGTGAATAACATGTATTGATTCACGTATGTTGAACCAGCCTTGCATTCCTGGGATGAAACCAACTTGGTCATGGCGTACAATTTTCTTGATGTAGTTCTAAATGTGTATGGCTAGTACTTTGTTTAGAATTTTTGCATATATGTTCATCAATGATATTGGTCTCTAATTTTCTTTTCTTGAGGGATCTATATTTGGTTTTGGTATTAAGGTGATACTGGCCTCATAGAAGGAGTTTGGAAGGATCCATCTCTTTTGATTTCACTGAATAACTTGTGAAGTATTGGGTTTAGTTCTTCTCTAAAAGTTTTGTAGAATTCAGCTGGGAATCTTCCTGGACCTGGGCTTTTCTTTGATGGAAGGGTTTTTTATTGCTGTTTCTCTTTGCTTGCTATTGGTTGGTTTAAGTTTTCTATATCTTCTTGGTTCAATTTAGGTAAGTTGTATGTGTCTAGAAATCTGTCAACTTCTTCTATGTTTTCCAGTTTATTGGAGTATAAGTTTTCAAAGTAGTTTCTGTGATCCTCTGAATTTTTCCACAGTCTGTGGTGATGTCTCCTTTTTCATTTCTGATTTTAATGATTTGGGTTGATTCTTTCATTTGGTTAGGTTGGCTAAGGGTTTGTCAATCTTGTTAATCATTTCAAAGAACCAGCTTTTTGTTTTGTTGATCTTTTGTATTTTTTTCCTATTTCATTTGACTATTCCTGTTTTTCCAGGTCCTTGAGGTGTGTCATTAGGTTATTTATTTGGTGACTTTCTGTTTTTTTCATGTGGGCATTCAGTGCTATAAATTTTCCTCTTAAAACCACCTTCAAAATGCCCCATAGATTTTGGTATGTCTTGTCTCTATTTTCATTTAATTCTAGGAATTTTTTTATTTCTCCCCTTATTTCTTCTCTGAACCAGTTCTCATTTAAAACTGTATTATTCAGTCTCCAGGTATTTACGTAATTTCTTTTGGTCTTCCTATTGTTGATTTCTACTTTTATTCCATTTTGATCTGAAAAGATGCAGGGAATTATATTACATTTTTTTATTTTACTGGTACTTGCTTTGTGGCCTAGAATGTGGTCTATTTTGGAGAAGGTTCCATTAGCAGCTGAGAAGAATGTGTATTCAGCTGTTGTTGGTTGGAATATTCTCTGTACATCTATTAGGTCCATTTGGTTTATAGTGTTCTTTAGGTCTGAAGAGTATCCATCTTTTGCCTGGAAGATCAATCTAGTGGTGTGAATGGTGTGTTGAAATCTCCCAATATTATTGTATTTGGGCCTATTAGAGACCTGATGTCCCAAAGAGTTTGTGTTATAAAAGTGGGTGCACCCACATTTGGGGCATAAATGTTTACTATCATTACATCTTCTTGTAAGATTGTTCCTTTTATTAATAAGTAGTAACCCACTTTGTCTCTTCTGATATGTTTTAGCTTAAAGCTGGCTTTGTCAGAAATGAGCGTTGCTACCCTGTTTGTTTGGGTCTCCATTTGCATGGTATATCTTTTTCCATCCTTTCACCTTTACTCTATGGATATCTTTGTCTGAAAAGTTTCTTCATTTATATAAGCAACTTCTCTCGTTATGCCCCAATTCTAGACAGTATTTCATGAAGGGCCAGTTAGATAAAAGCACTCACCATGATTTATCCTCCCAAATGTTACAAAATGTTATTTATGGGGCCTTTAAGTAGGTCCAGCCACGTCTTTGTTTCAACCACACAGAATAGTATGCTTCTCCAAATTCCTTTAAAAACAACCTTGTAGAGGCCAGATTGCTGGGAACACAGTGACTGGAGAGTTGGCCATTAAAGGGTGAGTGTCGAAGGGTGACAAGGGACTTAAATAACCTGTTTCAATTAAGGGTCAAATCACTAACAGAGAACAAGGGTTTATAAAACTAGATGAAGAGAGAATTTATAGAGAAGAAAGTCATGAGTCAAGAGTCAGAAATGATCTAAGAGAAAAAATGTTTATAGAAATAGGTTGTATGCTATTATTTATAGAGAAAAATGGATTGTTTTCAGGGCTAAAAAAGGTGTTGTAAGGGCAGGTTTTGCCAGGAAATATGAGAAATGTTTGCACAGGTGAAGAGGCATGGTTCATGAAACTTGTACAAAATAAAAAGGAAAAAGACTATGGAACTTATGTTATAGAATTTATGTTAAATTATGAAATTTGCAAAAAAAGGAGAAAACCTGTGTGAGGGGAGGAGAAATATGAAGCAATTTTCATTTTATTTTTCCTATGAAGGAATATGCTCTGATCACAGATGTGAACAAATATTTTAGCAGTACACTCAACAAGACCCTTGTGAAATTTGGGTGAAAAAAGATGGAAAAGTAATGTAGGGGAAGATCCTTAACAAGTCCTGTCTTATTCTGCACTTCCACCAACAACTTGGAGAAGAATATTTTGAGTCATTTACAAGATGTGTGCAAGACAAGTAGATGAGAAGACTAGTGGGGAAGTCAGATGGTAGAATCAAATTTCAAAAACATATGATTAGGCTAGAAAGCTAAGATCAATCAATCAAATGGTATTAAATTGGGTTATATTTAAACCCAACTGCATGAGGAGAATATGGGAAAGGCTTGGCTTATTTTTTATTGTGGATCATTGTAAACGTGGGAAACCAGGCCGTCAAAATAGCTAACACTATCTAACGCTATTTTAATAGAAGAAAGACGCTAAGTCTCTTGCATTTAACAGTAAACAGAACACACTGATAAACTGATCACTGTTACCTTGATCAAGTCTCCAGGCTGAGATAATGGAAAATCATTTAATGTGAAAATCAGTTGAAGAAACAGGCTGCTTAGTTTGAAGAAGAGAATGCCCAGGGACTGCCTGAGAGTTATAATGTACCATTTACATGAAAATCCAGTTAAAAATAACTCCAGAGAGTAGAATATGACCCCTACCCCAATGGCAGTGACAGTACAATGGATTTTGTCTTAATATAAGAAAAACCTCTCACAAGCTGAATGGAATGAATTCTCTTGATCATCTACATAAGCTCCCCGCCACAAGAAATGTTCTAAGAAAAAGAGTCAGCAGGCCACCTGCCCCGTGTGAGTGTTGAACTAGATGACCTTAAGTTTCCTTCTAAGAATCTATTAATATGGTATCTATGTGGTAAAATATAAACAAATGGAGTCAGTTCTGTCTGGCACTATAACATAAATGGTTAATTACATAGAGTACCTGTGTTATTACTAGAGATAAACCTTAGCTCTTCATTGTCTGTAGATCAATTATGTCAACACAGTTATGTGCTGGACTTTGAGCTAGTGAGGTTGAACATAGAAGAGGATCAGAAATTATTCAAGTTGATGAAAGAGGCTTTGCTTTTTCTATAATTAGAAAGCAGAGGTCAGTCAGCAGGCCCAGCTAGGGAAGGAAACGGACCACAGAGAAAATTGAATAGTTTCCATTTCTTCTGCCTATGTGGGTCACACAGTGCACAGGAGAGGAAGGAAGCACACACACACACACACACACACACACACACACACTTGTACACACATACACTCCTGGTAATAGCTAGAGACCAGGCTGTTGGAACTATCAACATTTCCAATCGTCTTGTGAGCAAAACTTCCCTTTTGATATCCCGATGATCTTTGCCATGGAGGTTAAGAGAAGTTTTATATTTTTTCTCTTCTCAAGGGATAAATTTGTCAGATTGTAAGATATCATTTTTTTCCTTGGGTTTGAGGCTATAATAAAAGACACAAAGAAATCTAGATCCCTCGGCTCTTCTGAGTCTAAGATCTATGATTCAGCCAGGCACAGTGGCATATGCCTGTAATCTCAGTACTTTGGAGGCTGAGACAGGAGGATTGCAGGCTTGAGGCCAGCCTCAGCAACTTAGTGAGACCCTCAACAACTTAGCAAGACCCTGTTTCCAAATAAAAATGGGTGGAGGTGTAGTTTGGATGTAGCATACCCTTTGGTTCAATCCTCAGCACCACACACACAAAAAATAAATTAATTTAAAAAAATTACGATTTAACATGGTTCCCTTTCTCACAAAAACATGATGACTCATTTCTTACAGATTTTAAGAAAATAACTCACTACTTTCTAGTTTCGCTCAGAATATCATTCTTGAGCACCCACTTTGGTGAATCAAGCTTCGGGAGGCTCTTTGCTCCAGGCCTGGGTTGCCCACATCGTTTTATCTCCCCATTCCACACCTGGTCTCAGTTGACCTTGCCACTGAAGGTCACAGCTGCTGTTGCTCAGCAGTGGGCCAGGGGCTGTGCAGCTAGAGATATGGAAAGAGCACATCTCTTGTCTATGGAGATGGGGAAAATGGATCTTCCCAGTCTTCTTGGGAATGGCGATGCATCTTATGAGCACCTGGAGCTAGCCCACTCTTAGAGAATGACAAAAATTTGACCTAAGGCTAATGTCATTTCCAAAAGAAACAAAACTTCTCAAAGACTGGATGGAAATTTTTTTTGTGTGTGTGGTACCGGGGGTTGAATGCAGGGGTGTTCTACCTCCGCGCTACACCCCCGGCCCTATTTTTTATACTTTATTTTGAAACCGGGTCTCACGAAGTTGCGGAGGGCCTCACTAAGGAGAGAGAGAGAGAGAGAGAGGGAGAGAGAGAGCAAGAGAGCTGAGGCTGGCCGCGAACCTGGATCCTCCGGTCTCCGCCTCCCAAAGTACTGGGATAACAAGCGTGAGCCACCACACCTGGCTGGAAAATTTTAAATATTCTATTCAGCGGGCATGGTGGCTCAAGCCTGTGATTCCAGTAATTGGGAGGCTGAGACAAGAAGACAGCAGGTTTGAGGCCAGTGCATGGTAACTCAGCAAGACCCTGTTTCAAAATAAAAAAATAAAAAGGGCTGGGGGCATAGCTTACTGGTATAATACCCCTGGGTCCAATCCCCAGTACCATAAATAAATAGGTAAATAAATATTCTACTCATATAAAAATGATAATTTGTATACTCAATGTCAAATTTAAATAATGTAAAGATTAAACAATTTTAAAATATGCTACTAAAAATAGCAAAAGTTTCATTTTGCTCAATACCTTTATTGAAAATTCATTCAAGTCTATTCCAGGTGAATTCATCCCTTTCCCCACCCCAACCATCAAGGGAAAACACTGAAAAGACAGAAACACTCATATACCAGGAATAAAGGAGAAAACACATTAGTGACTCCATGTGCAGCACCTACTTTCTGCTTTATCTGCAACAGGATTCCCTATGTCATGAGCCACAGACTTTCTATGGGTTTCCAACATGTAGGACAAGAGGTTTGCTAATAGGAACAATCTTTAGAAAACCACGGTAAAACGCAGTCCTTTGTTCCAAGCAATAGGCAGCATTAGGTGGGTGTCAACAGACAAATATTTCAAAAGCTAAAAAACCACAGTACTAAGGACACCACAATCCAGCCACAAGAATCTGGGGCACACGGACAAAGGGACCTGGCTGAGGTCTGTGAACACCCAGAGAAAATGATGAAGGCCTCCCGGCTCTTCCATGGGACAAAAATGTGGTTCATCATAATGAAGCAAATCACCAGAAGAAAGAAGGGAAATGAAATTATTTTAAATAAACAAGCCCACACGCCATGCCTGCAAAAATCCAGAACCGAGCTGCTGGCCAGACTGGGCGTCTATTTGTTCCGGAGCTAGGAGGGTCTGGGCCTGAGTTTCAAGGTTTTCCAAAACTGCACCTGAGTAGGTCTGGGGAGGCAGGGGTGGATGTGTACCTAACATAGAACGTCTTCCTTTGTGTCACAGCTAGTTCTGCAGGTGTCTGTCTCCCTGACAGATAGGAAGCTTCCTGAAGGCCGGGAAGGCCTGGAAGAGTGACCAAAACAGAGCGAGTTCTCAGCAGACCTTTCTCAGCGCGAGCTGTCCCCAGGCGATGGACTGAACGCCCTCATGGCTCCTGTTGATGGCCGCCCGTGTCCACCCCTTTTGCAACATGACTTTGAAGTTCCTCCCATCTACCTCCCCTTGAAATGAGCTGTCCCAGTGACTCGTTTTGGCCAAGGTGACGTAACGGAACTGTCACTGTGCTAGTTCCAAGCTTAGTCCTTAAGAAGCTTTGACCGTCTCTGCATTCCACGTGGAAAGCTGCTATGATACGAGCATAAGCCTGGGCCGTCCGCTGGAGAACGAAAGACGCCACGACAAAGGGCCCAGCTGACCAGCTGAGATTACGTGAGACCAGCCTATGACCAGCCCACAGTCCAACGAACCCAACCAAGATGAGCGGAGACGCCTACCCAACCCACAGCTGACCACAGATGCCTGAGAGAGGCCTGCAGGGATCAGAACACCTGTCCACTTGACCACTAGCCTCATGAGAAATAAGAGATGCCTCCTGCTTTAATCCACTATGTGTGAGATAGTTCATGACACAACAGTAGCAAACTGATACATTCCAATACATGTTGCTTTTCAGTTCTTTATTATTGGCCTTATTTTTTAATATTTATGATCTATTTTAGCTTCTAATAATTTAATTTGAAAGGAAAAGCAAAAAGAATCCTTATCATTTAATTCAGTAACAACTTATGTCTCCATGTAGCTTTTCTCCCCCACCCCCCACTTGCCACTACTTAATAAAGTCCACATTTATTTCTCAGACTTTCCAATTAAATCAGTCCCTGGCTAATCTCCAGACATCCATCCTTGTTTTATCCCTATCTGCATAATATGTTAGAGTTATCATCATAAAACATACAAGTGATCATGTCACTCATTTCCTCAAAATGTTTAAACCTTTCACATTATGCACATAATAAAACATGAACTGCTCATATGGCCAGTCTTCTCTCCATTTTTGCCCAAACACCCCTTTCCATCCCGGTCTCACACCACAACTGCCCCTTGCCTTGTGTCCCAGCCCCACCAGCCTGCCTCCTTCAGTCACCAAATCTACCTTCTTCTTTTCCACCTTCATATTTTTGTTCAACTTGTTTTCTGCACTTGCAATCTCCCAATAATCAAAACCCATTCGAAGCCACCGATTCCAAGGAGCTATGCTAATCTGCCACTATCCTTTATGTGGTAAAAAGGATATGACACCGATAATAATACTGAAGCGTATACTATGAGCTAGCTCTGTTAGGCAATCTATATGCATTCTTTCTTAATCGTCACATCAATTCTACGACATAGTTACTTTCAATAATTTCGATGTGTTATGGACGAGCAATTGAGATCCAAAAGGTTAACGAATCCAGTGTCAAACATCGACTCAGTGGCCGAGCTAAGATGTGAATCTAGGACTCAAGGAGAGAACAGACTATACTATATCCAGTTTTCATTTGAACTTTCATATCTATTACTATAAATTAAACTAACCACATAACAGTTAAATGGCTTGACCAAGGTGACAGTCACCAATGGGACTAGATCATGAATCGAAATATTTTGAATCCCCCAAACTCCTGCAAATTTTCTGCTAACCAAAAAATCATAATTGTTGACTGGTCTCTCGAGCAAAGCTTGAGAGTTCTGCCTTCACCCACTTTTTTTTCAGTAACACTGTAAACTGACCTAAGCAGGCATGCTTCGTCTCCTACTGCTGTGACTGTGCAGAGATCCAGGGCTAGAGGGGGAAATTAGGTCTAAAACCAAATTAAAATAATTTGGGGCTTCATGTGATTCAAAGTGTCAGAAAAATTCTACCCACTAAAGGGTGGACACTTTTTAATATGCAACTGAACTCAATTTCCCAATTCCCAATTGTGTTCATTTCTGTTGGGACCATAGATGTAGCACCGATTCAGCCTTGAACATGCTAATCTCATTTTACTCTACCTATGCACTGACCTCTCAAAGAGCATCACACAGCTCACCTTACCTGTGTTTCAAGAACTGTACTCCCTTCTGATCACATGCAGCATCAACCAGGACAGTGCCTAGTCCTGGTGGACCCGCTTACACACTTAAAGCAGACCTTCAACTGACCTGTGGGGATGAGTCTCCCAAAGCTAGGGGCAAATGCAGCCTAGGGAACCAGGGATGAACCGGATTTGCCTACAAGCACCAGAGCTGGAGGAAAAAAAAGAAAAGAAAAGAGAAAAAAAAATCCCTGGTTGAATACAAACCCAGGTGAACCATGTAAGCCTGGAAACAGCTCTTTTACCAACTCAAAGGGGAATCAAGGGAAACTGACACAACTTGTTTTGCTGCTGTGCCTGTCGTCCATTGCCTTCTCCGTCATTGCAGGCTGCATGGCAGGTGGGGGCTGCAGGAGCAGCAGGGGTGGCAGAGGTCTATTCAAGAGGGCTTAGTCCTCCCAGTTTGAGACTCTCCACAAAAGAGAGACAACAAATGCAGACTTCAAAGGAGAGAAGAAAATGTGTAGAGTGATCCACCTCCTCCAAGGAGCCTTTAACAGACAGGCTTTACCTGCTGCTTCACGTTCTTCTTCCCCCTCCCCAAACTCTGGTAAGAGGTATTTTTTAAATTTTTTTTCTTAAGACTTAAAAAAAAATAGACATAACAGGTTACTGGATGAAATGCAAGGTCAGGCTTAACCTAGGCCAGGAAAAGTATCCCCTGGCTATTATTTCGAAAACTTTCTTATGTTTCTGAGGAGCCCCTGTGCAAAAGAAGATGGACCTCAGTTACGTCCTGAGCTCTTCAGCCGCCCATTGCTTAGCACACGCGCATCATCAGAAAAGTGAAGGCTCTACTTTCTATAATATAGGAGAGTGGGAAGACATGGCAGGTGAGATGGGTCTTTGCTGCTATAAACGCTCTTAAATTAAAAAAAGAAGAATTTAGATTCTAGGGCTGTATGTCTACCTGCCAGAAACATCTGCGTTATTTGAAATGTTCTTTCCACACAGGCGGACTTAAATAAGCCATTACTTCTCTCCCAGGTCCCTCCCCCGTGAAATGTTGTTATAGCTTATTAACACTTATTCTGTGTGTTATGAGCAGAACAGGGGACCGAACCCAGGGGCATTCTACCTCTGATCTACACCTCTAGCTCTTTTTTTTTTTTGCGGTACCGGGGATTGAACCCAGGGGCGTTCTACCTCTGCGCTACACCCCCGGCCCTAGTTTTTTTATACTTTATTTTGAAACCGGGTCTCTAGCTCTTTTTTTAAAAAAATAGAATCTCACTAAGTTATCAAGCTGGCCTTGAACCTGTGATCCTCCTGTCTCAGCCTCCCAAGGAGTGATAGCTTATTAGCACTTCTGCCAAAGGGCAGGCGGTACCATGGAAATGAGACACACATGATCGCCAGTACAGTTAGATGAAGAAGATGTTATGGTAAACAGCAAGAAATGAATATTCATGGGATTTGCAGATTATCTAAGGATTTCATGCATCCTATTACCCTCTTTTAGGCCTATAACTAAACCTGCTAACTACAACACATGTAACAGATCATCAACAAATCTGAAGACACAATTTAGGCTACTGAGAATTTTAGGGCTCAGAAACTGATACTCCAAAGTGGTTCTCTGACACACTAACTACACTAAACTACAGGACCCTGGGAGGCCCTAGGAGCAATCTCTCTCTGACTTTCTCTGGTCCATCTTTCTCGTGATCTCCTGACCCCTTTTTCTCCTCCAAGGCAAGCCATAGATACTAAGAACTGCTCTTCTCCAAAGCCAGCCATAAAACTTAGAAATATTACTCTAATCTTCTTCTGCCTTTCAGTATAACATCTGGCCACAAACAAACTCTCTGACCTACCTTGTCTGCTAACAAATCTGAGACCCTCATTCCACAGGGTCCTGCCCTCCACCCAGGCGTAAGGAACATTAGGCAGAGATGCCAAAAAGAATCTGGACAGACAGGCCTTATTGGGCTTTCACCCTTCGGTCTATTACATCAGATCTTTTAGTCCAATCACGTTTCTACACATTGTCCATTCTTCATCAAATCTAAGCATAAAGACAGTCTTCCCTGGGTCTTTGGGTCTTCATTACGAAGGCTACTGTGTCACATAGAACACTGATTAAATGAATGTGCTCTCTTTTTCTCTTATTAACCTGTATTTTGTTATAGGAGTGTTGGCCTTGACAGTCATGAGTAGGGAAAGATATCACACCTCTCCACCCCTCCAGGAGCAACCTTCCATGGAACTCACATTTCTAGGAATACAGTTCTCCACTTCTTCACTGATGAAGTCAGTCCCCAATCTACAAATGTATCACATTCCAAAAATGACTTTCTTAAGTCAGTCGCTTAGAAACTCAAATATACTTAGAAATCCCACTGACCCAATGTAATAAAGGGAGATTGCAACCTCTGGCCAGAATGCCCATACCAACTTCTCTCAAGTATACCAGGAAGAATTTTCAGAGGAGTCCCAGGTTTTGCAGGGCCAGACACCAGTGAAGTCCCCTGAGCCTTTAAGTCCCCTGGGACTAATATCATATCTGAGTCAAGAGAATGGAGGAGAGGAGAAAAATAATCAGGTTCCATCTGGGTAGTATCTGCAACTGCTGCTGGGAGGCCCAAGTGGAAAGATGTAATATTTCTTCCAAAGTTAGGGAGACATCAGATGAAGGGAGATGGTGTGCGAGGAAGCTTTCCACCTTGTTTCGAAGAAAAGATTTTGAATTGAGGAGACAGAGCTGTTAGAAGATTAGAGGAGCCATTAGAATGTTCAACAAAGTATTCTAAGTTTTCAGCAAGTATAACCATTAAAATAATAACACAATTCCCTAATTCCTATGGATTATAACTATTATATACTAATTATAGAAAAATGCAACCTAAACATTTAGGATAAAAGAACATGTTAATACACTCAGCTCTTACCAAGCATTTGCTAGAACCATAGCATTTGTGCGCTTAAGGGAGCCACCCCAACACCTAAAATTAAGGTCACCCAGGGAAGGAAAAATTTAGTGATTTCTAATCACTTAGACATAGATGTCACCTAGTGCCTGTAGGGGACACTGCTTCATGTACCTCTTCTGTAAACTTTGTTGTCTCTTCTTCGAGGAGACTTTAATTTCTCTCTATTGATGCTTCTCATGAGAGTTAGACTCAGCTCACAGCCAGAAAGTCTGTTTATCTGAAGGAAGGAGCTAATAACTTCCGCCTAAGTATCTCTCTCTGAACTCTGAGGATGCTGCTGGACACATCTTTGCTGCCGCAGAAACCACTTCCCTTTTCTCCATCACTGGCCCTGAGCATCAGGCCCTCACCATCGCTGCCTCCAAGCAAGTAGAAGATGAAGCTGGCAAGAGGGCAGGAAACCCGCGGCAATGGCTGAACTCACTTAATTTGCTGACCATCTGATTAACAGCTGATCTCCACATTTCAAGTCAGTCCCAGCTAAACCTCTGGAGCTCTTGCCAAACGCTTCTTTAAAAGTCCCGATATTTTCCCCCTATAGATATTTAAAAACCTCATCAAACAAGAGAGACTATTTTTAAAACTGCCCAATCATGTTTTATCCATAGCCTTGAGTGCTGGAGGTTATAAACTCTTATATTCTACAACAACCTCTATAGGACCCATGCCAGAGTACCAGAATGACATGAAAAACCACCGGTAACAGTGTAATAATAGGATCCCATTAGCAATCCAGATCTTAAGTGGCAATAACTGCAAAAGATACTACCAATAAACAAAGTGTATATGCCTTCTGCATTCCCACTAAAAGGCTCCAAAGATGGAGGAAGCTTAAAGTAGTTGGATGAGGGAAACGGGTGATACCGCTGAGGGGGTCCCGCTTCCCGGCATTCTCTGGGTCACAATTATTTTGGTGGCAAGTACCCTGGTGTTAAACCTGGATGTCAGGTCAATATCTATTGTTTTCAGTGGCTCTGAATATTTGGAGAAATTGTCTAACCATTACTAGCCTTAGTTTCAATTGTAAACTGGTGATAATAATTGTACTCTGTACAAGGTTTGTTACGAGAATTAAATGAGTCAGGATTATGCATTAGAATTTGGCAGAGTGATAAGAACAAGGAAGTATTCAGTAAGCATTAGCTATTATTTGTCTTTAATCTGATTAAATACGATGTCTTTCAGAATTCCCCATCACCACTGATGCTAACTGAAACGAACATGATGTTACTATCATCCACAAGTAAAATTGGGAGGAGAGTTTTGGTGGAGGTCAGGGAGAGAAGCGGGAGGAGAATCTTTTGCTTCTGCACCATTCTCTTGGCCTCTTCAAGCCATAGAACTTCTGATACGATTAATGTGCACAACTGGATTTTACTAAAATGCAAAAGGGCCCCAGGACACACATGACCATAGAGAGGAGGTGAATCGGAAATAGAGTTTCATGTTATTTAGCTTGGGATGAGTTTAAAGCATAAGTAGACCGTCACCACTCTCCCCACACAGTCCAGGATTCTTTCTCAGCAGGATGCTGCTCCTCCCTCCACCCAGTGGCCCAGCTTCCTCAGGTCTGATCTTCTACACAACTAATGCTAAGTATTGTCTTTTCCAGCCCTGAATCCATCCTCAATTCCCAGGCCTCTACCCACCTGTCCAACCACAGGCATAGCTCTTCTAGTAAATCTAATCTTTGGCCAGCAGGGCTCTTGGTCCGTCTCAGGATATCCCAAAGGGACCCTGCCTCCTTGGCAGCGCCCTCATTAGCCACTGACCTTTGACCCTCCTCTAATCTCCTGTCGTGGCTCCACAGGCCTCCCTGTTCAGTTTCTCCCAGGACTTTTCAATGTGAATCATCTCTCTGATCTCATAAGCTCTGCTTTCTTTGAATATTAGATACATTTAATAAAATTAAGCATACAAAAAAACCCTATTTTTTTGAATACTGTTCCCCAATCATAAGCCCACCTGACCTAGACAAGCAAGGTTTTGTTTCCCCTTTTGAGAGACCCAAATGGGTACGTACAAGGTAAAGACAATACCGACGGGCTTACAGAGGCCATGCAGTATGTTTTCCATAACTTTTAGGCAATTGCTTTTTATAATAGTCATCTCCAGTGAATCTTCTGCAGAAAAACGCTTCTTGCCATTGTTTTTTGGAGGGGCAGGGGCGTTGCCCATTGGTGCTAGGCAGTGATTTTATAAAATACATAGTAGAAACCTCTGACCTAGCGAAGATGCTTGGTCTTGTCGTTCAGGCTGTTAAAGTAAAATTAGGAACATTACTAACACTCATGCCAGGGCTGGGGGCAGGTCCTAACGTGGGCAGTTTTGTCTAGGCAAGACTGAGGATGAAATAAAAACCAAAAGAGGGGGCCACAGGAGTGAGAGACAGAGCCCCACCAGGGACTAGTGTCACAGTGGGAGTGACGAGGCTGGCGCCTTGCCCTGGAGACAGAAGAGCACCAGGCCCAGAAGGACAGAGTGGCAAGAGCCCGTGCCCGGCATCAAGGAGAGGAGAGGCAACTCCGAGAGCCCTCCAGGTGGCCCTGTCTTATTTTAGCACAGGTCACCATATAATAGCTATAGAAAAAAGAAGGTAGAGCAGGGGGAATTAAGGGGTTGACATGGAATCTGTCCATGGCAACAGGTTTAACATTTCATCCCTTGCAAAAGGTTCATAGAATTTTTAATGAGAAAAAAGTCATAAGATTGCACCATGGGCAGTCTAGTGCACTTCATTTTTTTTATTAGGGGGGAATACAGTTTCCTTATCCTCTTCTGAGTTAACCATAAGAATACCTCCCCCTCCACTAGCATCTTTGTTTTTTCCAACACCCTTCTGAGGTAGGAATTTTTAACTCAAATGTAAAGATAGAAAACAGAAGCTCAGAGATACTATGGAACTTGCCCAAAGCTATGGGGCTAGTAGGTGTCAGGATTGGGAATGAATTGTGCACGGACTCCACATAGTGTGCTCTGTTCAGAAAGCCTCAGCTGCCTACCACACTGATGGCACGGTCCCTCCCTTAAGGTCACAGCGGCCCAGAATCCAGGAAGCTTGGGTCCCAGCATGAGCCAGCACTGGTACTTTCAATGTCTGGGCATGTCCCGGAAACATGGGAAGGATGGGCTTTTCAGATGTCCATTTTCATAAGAAATGTAGAAGCTCCCTGGGGAAGAACTGACCTTAAGGAAAGGAGCCCGGCATCGTGGTGCACGCCTGTCATCCCAGTACTTGGGAGGCTGAGACAGGAGGATCGCTGGTTCAAGGACAACAGCCTCAGCAAGTTAGTGAGACTCTCAGCAACCTAGCGAGATCCTGTTTCAAAACAAAAAATGAAGAGGGCTGTGGGTGTGGCTCAGAGGTAGAATGCCTCTGGGTTCAATCCTCAGTACCACACACATAGAAGAAGAAATCGAATAAGTTCAATCCATCAAGAGCTAAAATCACAGGATGGGATGGGAGGAGTGGCTTAGAAGTCACCATGATGGTCACCACATGAACTTCTCCCCACCTGAGCTCTGGGTCCTCAGGGAACAAGGAAGGTGGAGACTTAAGTAAAAAACAGAAGGAGGTTTTTCATTAAGATATTACGTCGTGGCCATCCAGTTTTGGTAATGATGTATAACATAATTTCTCCCAGATACATCACCAGAGACCATGTTGAAGTGTTAGCATCATGGGGGCTCTGGTACACTTGAGGAAGGTGACTAGTGGGAGCTGTGACAACTGTGGGGAGACTGTGGCCTCAATGCCAGACAGCCACCATACCAGGCAGGTGTCATGGTGCTCGACTGAAGCATCGGCCATGCCTCACACAGAGCCGTGCCGAGTATGATGAAAACTAGGAAGTGGCAGGGAACTGAGGATGAACCGGGGTGCATGCAGAACATGGTGGCCATTTGCAGGAGACAGTATGCCAGCATGGTTTGTCAACCTGCAATATACCCTGCTGAGGCCACTCCGGAACACAGCAGGGAGCGATGACTTTGTAGAGGATTGCGGTCTACAGTGAGGGGGACTCAGAAATCAGTGAGATTTGGACAACTATTGATATTACACATTCACAAAATGTTAAGGCCCGGGAACATCAGCGATGCACGTAACATTCCTAACTGCGTTTTCCATGTGTGTAATTCACACTAATGCCCAAACAGACCTGAATATGCTGGAGAATGACGCAACTCACAGAACCTTGGTCCTCAAGAAAATTTCAGGATGTCTCCATCCTCCAACCCCAAACACGTTCAGCACCTCCCCTCCTTTCTGAACTGAGCGCTAATGACCATGAAAATGTAGCTCAGCTCTCCTCTTGCTCTTCTCTGGGCTTTGTGTCCTCATTTGAATCTGCCCCTCCTCAGTAACCCAGCTTCAGTACCTCTCCCGGCTACCAAGCACAGCGCGGAGAAGCCCTTTCTGGCCTTGGCTCTCCTGGCTGCTTTCTCTGTGGCTTGGCCCTTTCTCTGAATCGTGTGTTCCAGCAGGGACTCTCCACTCCCTGTCTCCACAGCTGAGCACAGTCTACCAGTTCTCTTCAATCAGACTTTTGGGGAGGAGTAATGGGACAGGGGCCAGTTTTTAGTTCCCTTGAAATCCATATCTTCAACTCCTTATTGAAAGTGGAAAAAGTTAAAGCAAAGGAGAGGTGAGTAGTCTCCATACCTCTATGTTTCTGAGTAAGGACCACCTCTGTTTCCATGGCAACCGGCCAGTGTCTACCTATATGGCAGAAGGCCCATTGCAGTACATCTGCGAAGGAAGCTCTACTAAATTAAATGCTCTACTAGGATGAGCCATCACCAGAGCACACTATCATCCCTTAGCTGATTCCATCATTGTGACACCCTACCCTCTCCAGAAAACAAACAAAAACCCCCAAGAGGCCACAAAGATCCCATGGCATCTAAGAAAATAAAATAAGTTTACATCAATACATCTCCAGCAAGAAATCCCTTTACAATTGCCTGACAGAGATATCGTTTTCCTCACAGTTGTTTAAGACAACTGAGTAATCAGAAGAAATGAAGCTAAAAAGACATAACGTTAGCCATGGAGTGGGAAGCTATAACTCCGTGAAATGCTGGCAAGCGCTTCTCCACTCGCCAAGCCTCAGAATACACAGTGCCCCTTCCTGTTCAGCCGTGACAATCTAATTCAGGTCTTGTCCTCCCAGGAGGTGATCGCCAAGTCCAGATGGACACCAAGCCACCTCGTCTTCCCGGGCACTGAAGCCAGACTGCACTGCAGGTGTGTGCTGAAATTCAGCTCCAGTTCTCTGCTGCCAGCTAGCCTGGCCAGGAGAGGAGCTGCCACACACCTAGAGCCAGCTCCTGGGTGGCTGGACAAGGCCAAAATCCTAGGATTCCTTGGGCCACCCCGATGTTTTGGGACTTAAACGAGCCCTCAGAGGGCAGCTCTGCTCACCCATCGGCATTCAGAAGGTCTAGAGTACACAGTGATTACTCGGTCAAAACCAAACAATTTAACGGGAACAAATGTGCTTAGGAAAAGGAAGCTGTGTCCATCCACCTTGAGCAGAGAAGGAAAAAATCTAAGAACATTCAGTGGATAATAAGTAGAGTTCATGATGTAACAAGATGGGAAAAACTATCATATCCAGATGCCTGCATTTCAGACAGCAAGGTAGATCTAGGATGGTGGTTATCATCATCAAAACGTGGGTTAAATCTTCTCTAGAGGAGGAAGACAGCCTTCCTACAGTGGCAGAATAACAACAACAATAATAATAATAATAATAATGCTTTACATTTGGAAGAACTGGAGACAACCTTGCTTGGGCACTTCCACGCCACTTACCATAAACTCTCTTAACCTCTGTTTTTTCACCTGTAAAACAGGCATAGGAATGACATATAATTGTATTGTTGTACATGTTGTAAGAATTCAATGAGATAATGCATAGAAAGTGCTTTTACAGTGTGTGGCAAATAGTAGAGGAGTCCGATAAATGTTAGCGATTAATGGGATGTCTATTTCTATTATGGTCAAAGAAAGATTAATGGAAATCTAGACGGTTCTTAGAGAACAAGATTTTATTTATATATTTATTTATTTATTTATTTATTTATTTATTTGTGATACCGGGGATTGAACCCAGGGGCATTTTACCTCCGAGCTACAGCACCAGCCCTAATTTTTATCCTTTATTTTGAAACAGGGTCTCACTAAGTTGTGGAGGGCCTCACTAAGTAGCTGAGGCTGGCTGCGAACCCGGATCCTACGGTCTCAGCCTTTCAAGTACTGGGATTACAAGTGTGCCCCACCACACCCAGCTCAAGATATCCTTTAAATGTTGCAAAATATGTCCTCCTCTGAAAGCTTGATTAACTGCAGACCCCTAGAGCAGAGGACCAGACCCTCATACTTGGGGCCTTTCCCCCATCTTGAGGCTCAGCCTGGGTAGTCTGCCTCCTTGGTTATCTTTCTCTTCAACGTCACTTTGTGAGTGGAGGGGAGAGGGCCAGAGGGGAGTGGAAATATGACTGCAGGGCACAGGCATGATCAACTCTAGTTGGGCTTACGAATCACCACACCAGCCCTTCCCCAATTCAGAAAAGCTTTTAAGACCATTTGAAATCAAAATGTCCATTAACCTTGAAAGCAGGCAATTAGTGATGCAAATATTAAGTCACCTTATAAAAAAAAAGACCAACTCATTTTGAAAACCTCTGTGAGGTGAACAGGCTTTCTGCAGTATAGCTAGTCCCTTCCATCTGGCTAGCCCAGCCTTCCATCCATCACTCCACCACTCGACTTGCTGTTTCTCTGCAGGCATGGGAACATGAACTGAAAGACCTTAAAGTCCACCCAGCCCGAGCTTCTCGTGTGAACAGATGGGGAATTGAGACCTGAAGAAATCGAGGTATTTTCCAAGAACTCAGATTTGGAGGCGGAACTTGTCCAAGATCCTGGTTTTCCTAATTACCTGCCATACCTGACTCGTTCCTTCTCACCTTCAAGATTTTATTATGGCATGGAATTGATTCCTCTACATCTGTCTATTTAGACTGTCAGCCCCTGAAAGGAGGAGAAAGCTTGTGGGTTTTGTATTTTTCACTGATGGCAATAAATAGGTGATTAAATTATTTTAGTCTGCTCAGGCTGCTACTGCAAAATACCACAGACTGGGTAACTTAAAACAACAGAGATTTATTCCCACAGAGATTTATTTCTAGAGGCTGGAAAGTTCAAGATGAAGGCACTGGCTGACTCTGTGTCTGATGAGGACCCATTTCTTGGCTGGGAAATAGCGTCAACTTTACGTGCTACAAAGGGGGTCTCTCTCAGGCCTGTTTTATAAGATTCCATTCATGAGAGCTCTGCCCCCCAAGACCTAATCACCTCTCAGAGGCCCTGCCTCCTAATATCATCATCTTGGGGAGAAAGGTTCCAGCATAGGAATTCAGGGAAGACACAAACATTCAGACCACAGCAAATACAATTCACTAAACCTTTACTAAAATGAGGGTGCAAAGTAGAAAACCCAGTTCCCATTTGGACAGAGATGGGTTTATGCTGTTTTACTCAAGATCGACATAACTGTGCTAACAACTCGGAAAAATCCCTAATTGTTCTCAGAATATGGGTAGGATCTGTGTAGCCGTCTGCAGAGGCCCAGCTTCATGTAAGAGGGTAGAAAACATACATATTTTCGGTAAAATAATACCCAATCAATCTCCCATTTCCTTGTAGGATTAAAAGCTATTAAATAAACAAACTGCAAAACTTTCATGATCCACAAGACAGAGGTAATGTTCCTATTCGATGGGCAGAAGGCTCTATAAAGAAACTTTGCATGATCTTATCCTTAGAAATCTTACAAAATAACACCGTCCACCTTGACTGGCTCAGCCGTCCTCCCACATAAGAATGCAAGTGGGCCAGCTGGCCTCCTGTCATCCTTTCTGCTCTCCCTTACTCTCAGAGACTGTATTACAGCGATGTCCTGGCAATGGTTAATTCTTTACTTTTCACACATATTAGGTAGGCCTCTAACCCCTTTGCCGGTTCCAGTGTTTAGGAAGCTTCCTTGCCTGCTCAATCACACTCCACCTTTCTGTGAAGTCGCTGCTGGAAGGTCTGGGGAAGGGCCCAAGAGCCTGCATTTCCAACAACATCCTGGATAACACTGATGCTGCTGCAGGTCCTCAGACCATATTTTGAACATCAAAACTCTAGATTGTATCCCATGATCAACTATACCCAACCCATCAGAGCTGTTTCTGACTTAATCAGTCCCCTTTCTCAGTAACCTCTTTATGAAAATGCTTAAAATAGCTTTTGTGTAGCCGGTCATAGTGGCATAAGCCTGTAATTCCAGTATTTGGGAGGTTGAGACAGGAGGATCACAGGTTCAAGGACAGCCTCAGCAACCTAGAGAGACTCTCAGCAACCTAGTGAGACCTTGTTTCCAAGCAAGAAATAAGAAGGGCTGGGGGTGTAGCTCTGAGGCAGAATATACATTGGTTCAATCCCCAGTACCCCCCCCCCACACACACAAAAGGCTTTTGTGTGCTTATTCTAAAATGAATATATGATTTTAGTGTTATGAAAAAGATAAGTAGTGTCATTCATTCAACCACTAAGAAAAAAAGTGTCTATTTTGCAGTCCATCATACCAGTTCCTAAGGATGCAAAATCAACAGCACACGATCTTCTTTGAGGTTGGACATTCCAGTCCTGCAACTCATGAGTTGATTGACTTGAGGAAGCCATGTAATCTGTGTGAGCTAGCTTTTTCTTCTGTAAAATGAGGATAACGATGTTCACCTCACAGGATAGTGTGATAAAACAGAACTATGTACATGAACTCACAAAATACTCTAAGGTACACTATAAAAACTAGTATCTGCTCAGGCTTATACCGGAAACTACCTTAAGATAAGAAATATCACCTATGTCCCTTCCACCAAAACTAAGTTTAGCAGAATGGTTTCCATGCTATAGAATTTAAATTCTTTTTCATTAAATGTCTGGTCACTTTTATTCCCATTCTTGGAAAAGCCATGGATTCCAGAACATTCCCACAGGATGTTAGGAAATGTCCTCCTGAAAATCTCTGTTCTGAATGGTTTATCATTCCAATATTAAAGACCTCCTTGAATTTAACAAGCTCCTTCATTTTCCTGCGGCCCCTTCTTCCGTTCATCTCAAGACATTTCCCACAATCACTGGTGCTCAATAAATATTCATTGAATGGCTGAATTAATATTAGGATTTAATATTAGTTAGATCTAAAGAAAAACAGTGGCAAGATGGGGAAGTGGGGCTAGAACCCAGAGCCCTTCTTCCCTTCAAGAACAGTGTCATGGCCCTGGGTCAGGGCAACCACCCATCACATCCTTGGACGCTGCTCTGGGGTCTTTCTGCTGTACCTTGGAGGTACTCATGACGAAGACACCTGTTCCTTAAGAATTGTGGCACTGATGTAATTGACACTAATCAGCCCTTCCTACTCCAGTGCCCACTTCCAGGGACTGTCAATCCAGCACCACATCCACTGAGGCCCGTGCTTTCAGACTGTAGGACACCTGAAAGATTGCTAAGCCCTAACCTCAGAGTGGAAGCCCGGGGCCTCTCTTGCCCACCGTCTTCTTCCCCAGGTGCTGTTCCTGCTGCCACCACCGACAAGATTAACAAGAAGGTTATATTTAAACTTCCAGGAGGCGCTGCTGTGCCATTATGAGTCTATTTAAAATCCTCCGGGCAGCTGCAGTACATAATAACAAATCAGCAGGGGGAGGGAGGAGAGGAGGAGAAGGGAAGGAGGAGGGAGGTGGTCAGGAGCATCCAGGATTCTTTCAGTGAAAAATGGACTGTCAAAAGATGGCAGAGGGGTGAGGGCAAGTTAAAGATGTCACCCAGAGGGACAGCCAGGGACAGAAGAGGCATTAGGAGAACGTGTGGAGCAGGGGTGGGGAGGGGACTCAGGATCGGATGATGAAAACTGCCAGACTTAAACCCGCGCTGACTGCCTAGAAGATGTCACAGCTCTTTGATACTCTACTTCTCCCAGGGGACCCTACTGAACAATAGGCGCCCCATCCATTCAGCGTTGAGGAAAGATCCGCGCTGGCATGGAGAGAGCCCTGATACAGGAATACAAAGCAGCTCCCTCAAACCCCACCAGCCACGCCAGTGTGGTCCTCGACTAGGCATCCAATAATTCACACGGTGGGAGATCTCTGTCGTTCCCGGAAAGAACATTCCTTCTAGCAACAGTCTTAGAACCAGATGATGTACCTATAGCTGGGCTCCATTTTGCACCAGAAGACCCACCCCAGTTTCTGCTGTCTTTATTAGATTAGGGCATAAATCTCTTTTTAGCCTCTACTTGCCTTATCCCATCAAAGTCTTACGGGTACAGTAGAATAATCAGTGTTGGCTCAGCTAAATCGTGTATCAGTTTTCCTACCCCAGCTCCATTTTCATTGATAGTATTTGTTAACCTTAGCCTGGCTCACATTAGCCAAACTCCTGACCATTTTTATCACTCTTTGTTAAAGTTGCTTCGAAGTTATTAATATTTCTCTTGATTATTTTTATGTACAAGTTGAGTTAAATTTAGTTATTAACCACTATTTAAATCTCCATTAATTGTCCAAACTATTGCTCTATGTCTACTTCTTGGAGCTTCCGTGTAATATTAACATCTTTGAACTCACAAGCAGAATACTTATAAATGAAATGAATATAGTATCCCTGTGCAGCATATCGTTAGAAGGGGGAAAAAAGGTTATTCATTATCTGGCTAATTTTGCTTCTATGGATGACCAAACTGTATGTCACAGGTGAAAACATTTACCATGAATATAAATCATAAAACTTAAGCCAGGCGTGGTGGCACATGCTTGTAATCCCAGTACTTGGGAGGCTGAGACAAGAGGATCACAGGTTCAAGGACAGTCTCAGCAAGTAGTAAGACTCTCATCAACCTAGCGAGACCCTGTTTCAAAATAAAAATAAAACAAGGCTGGGGGTGTAGCTCAGAGGTAGAATGCTCCTGGGTTCAATCCCCAGTGCCACACACACACACACACACACACACACACACACACACAAATCATAAAACTTGAATGTCCATAATAACCAATAAAGCAAATAAATGTCAAAAATTCACTTCCTATTACATGAACATATGTTAAATACAATGCAATGCCATATTCTGATGTAAACAAATGATATGTGATATAAGATGCAGGCCGGGCGTGGTGGCGCACGCTTGTAATCCCAGTACTTTGGGAGGCGGAGACCGGAGGATCCGGGTTCGCGGCCAGCCTCGGCTCTCTCTCTCTCTCTCTCTCTCTCTCTTTCTCTCTACCTAGTGAGGCCCTCCGCAACTTCGTGAGACCCGGTTTCAAAATAAAGTATAAAAAATAGGGCTGGGGGTGTAGCACGGAGGTAGAACGCCCCTGCGTTCACGGTACCGCAAAAAAAAAAAGAAAAATAAGATGCAAGGTCTATATATTTTATTTACCTCAAAGAGAATATTCTAGTAGATCACCAAATGTTAGTTTATACAAATTAAGAATAAATTCCAATAGTTTATATAAATTAAGAATAAATTCCAAAAGAAGATTGATCTTCTTTTTCTGTTTCTAGTGGAATGCCTAATAAATGGAGGATTTATAAAACTGTCCCTACCAAAATCACGGTAGGCAAATAATACATACAATTTATAATAAACCAGATGCTGCCATATCTACATATACTTAATGATTACAGACATGGATTTAGATTTAAGTTTGATGTAATAAGAACAGTAAATGTTCATTAAGCACACATTATGCAGAATATCCTGTGCGAATATTACCAACACACTTTGAGTGTATAAAACTTTGCTGTGACCTCCACATAAGAACATCTATAAACAACTTATTATCTAGTGCCGAGGTCTTTCTTTCCTTTCCATTCCTATATATTTACCTGTGGATATTTGGAGCTTAAAAGATAAAACTTTTATAGAGAGTGAACAAGGAGCCAAGGGCGTACCTACAGGATGTGCTCACCACAAGACCCAGCCCCGCAAGTGACCCAGGGACAGAGAACCTTGTGGTGGCACCCTAGTCAGGCCTGAAGACATGATGTGTGCATGTATACTTCTACCACCCTGAAACCCATCAAGATGTATGATTACGATGCACCAATAAAAAAAAAAAGAGAGAGATGTGCGAAGTCACCATTCAATATGAAAACAAATGGTCTTGGTCAAGTGAAAGCCAGCTTCCCCATAACAAAAACCACAAGGACTCCAAAGAATTCCTTCCAGGTGAGGTCATCCCTGACTTAACAATCCCAAAGTATCAGATGGAAACACATTGTCATAATGAAAGAAATGCAGCCTGCGCTGAGCTGCCCCTCAGTCAGCCCTCGCCTGAATTTTTCCCGAGCGCTCAGCTCACGACCAGAATTCCTGCTTCCTTTATGCACTATCTTACATGTCATAGTACTTTTGTTGGACCAATCCTTTTAGTTTGACCCTGGGAACTGCTCTGAGCACTGACCTGTTACCTACATTCCACAGATGGTGGCAGGTCTGGGTGTTTTAGTTTTTCAGCTCTGTGACCAAAATACCTAACAAGAACAACTTAGAGGAGGAAATATATATTTGGACTCATGATTTCAGAGGTTTAGTCCATGGTCATCCTGTTTCAGGGACATATATAGACCCCAAGGCCACAACCCCAGTGACCCATGTTCCCTAGCCATGTCCCGCCACTGAACCTTCCTGCACTGGGGACCCTTGCTATTAACACATAAGCTTTTGAGGGAACTTTCTAAACCCAAACCCTAATACTGGATAAACAGACAGGGGCTACCTCCCCCTTAGTTCAACCCATCCTTGCATTTGTCTGGTACCCAGCCATTCACGCCCCTACCAGATGTTTACTGAGTTCTTTGTGCTGGATGCTCAGGATAATAAATAAACAAACAAACAAATAAATAAATTACTGACTGACTGAATGAATGAATAATCCTGCCATGTAGGAGTTTAAAGTTCAACCATTTAAACAAAAGATAATACTTAACTAAATAAAATCATGAAGGGAGACACAGAAAAAAGAAAGACAACTTCTGTTTCAAAACACCTACCATAATAACAAACAATTCACAAAAGAAGAAGAAAAATCAAGTGGCTATTAAGTATATTTTAAAAACTCAGCTTCAGTCAGGCATGCTGGCATGCACCTACAATCCCAGTCCTTGTGAAGCTGAGACTAGAGGATTTCAGTTTGAGGCCGCCTCAGCAACTTAGCAAGACCCTGTTTCAAAATAAAAATGAAAAACAGTTCGGGGTATAGCTCAGAGGTAGAATGTCCCTGGGTTCAATCCCCAGTACCAGATACACACACACACACGCGCACACACACACACACACACACATACACACACACACACACACACACACACACACACACAGTGCAGCCACAATTATAAATCAACTAAGCTGATGTTTAAATGAAAACATTTTACCATCTTAACTATGCAAAGATTGTTTTCCTTGTTGCAAAGGTAGGAAAGTGGATATTCTCATATACTATTAGTGCACATGTCAATTTTAAATTTCTGGAGACCAATTTGATGATGAGTCCAAAGCCACAAAATGTTAATACCATTTGAATAGGCAGATCCAGTTCTACAAATTTATGCTAAACAAATAATTAAGGATAGCTGGGCGTGGTGGCGCACGCTTGTAATCCCAGTACTTTGGGAGGCGGAGACCGGAGGATCCGGGTTCGCGGCCAGCCTCAGCTCGCTCTTTCTCTCTCTCTCTCTCTCTCTCTCTCCTTAGTGAGGCCCTCCACAACTTCGTGAGACCCGGTTTCAAAATAAAGTATAAAAAATAGGGCCGGGGGTGTAGCGCGGAGGTAGAACGCCCCTGGGTTCAATCCCCGGTACCGCAAAACAAAAAAAATAATTAAGGATAGACAAAAAGACTGATCTGCAAGGATGTCCATCATTATAGTACTTGTAAAATCCCTCCATTTAAAAATAATATAAAATACTTAACAATAGAAATTGGCTAAATTGCAGAATGCTAGGTGGCCACTAGAAATGACATAGAAAGATATTTTTGATAGAAAAGGGTAATATTGTATATTGAAAACTAGGAAAGGCTGGCTACAAAGCAGTGTGTGCAGTGGGGCTTCATTTCTATTTTATATAACTCACGTTGAGAGATGTTTAGGGTGCTAACTACTATCTGTTGAGATGAGGTCTGGGTTCATTTCTTCCTTGTCTTCTAGTTTTTCTCCAATGTACACGTATTGCTTTTGTAGCAAGAAAAACGTTATACTCCATTTTAAAAGAAAATGAAGTGTGTTGGTGCCAGGCACTGGGCTGGGCTGTGTGCATACAGCATCTTTGAGACCCACGGTCCTGCCAAGGATGACCAAGACAAGTGACTCCCTGTGTCCAGACAGCTTCTAACTAGAAGAGTAGAGACCTGGAGCCACATCCCAAACCTCTCCTCATCAAGCTCCCACCTACTACTTGTTCCCTAGGATAAGAATTTCTTAAAATCTACTGTACTATGGTGTTAAAAAGTGTTTCCACCTAAACCAAACCAAAGCATTTTTTAAACCAATGTAAAATGACAATAAAATACAGGAGATTGCAAATAGGCACAAAAATACTTTTAAAGGACAGCTCTCACTTTATATCTGAGACCACAGCCAAACAACCGGTGGTGAGAGGGGACAATGAAGAGCCAAAGATGAAGGCACACTTGTGTGTAAACAACCATTCACGGGGGTTCCCTTCAGCCAAGTCTACACTGATGTAGAAAGTGCATGCAGACGGGCATTGGCTTCTCTGCCGTGAACCTGCGGATACACTTGTCTCGACCAGTTGTCTTAGGCCTCTCGGCTTCTATGTAAATCTCAGTACATGGAATTACATTGTCCTCTCTCTCTATGCATTGTCACCTCATCAAGTGTTTGATTCATCATTTGTGTCCATTTTCATCTTTCTCTGAACCTGCCAAATTATATCGTTTTGCTGGGCTATGCATTCCTGGGTTGTCAAGTATAAACCTGTCAAACTTTTGCCTCTTCTTTCTGACCTCCCTGGGCCTTGTGGTTTCTGCCAATCTCTTTTCTTTTTATTAGTGAGATAATATTTTTCAATAAGAAATCTTTTCAACGCTGCTCTAATTCTCGGTGGCCTGCTTTTTGGCACCCTGCACTGCGCATTACTTACATTTTATTAAATGGATTTTCAACATCTCGGGGAAGATCGGTGCTTTGTTAGTTCTTTAGCTTGTTATTCTAAAAATTTTCCTTTCATACGTCTTATGCCTTTTGGGTGTTTAGGGTTCGCTACTGAGGGTTCTTCACAATCTCTCTCCCCCTGTTTTGTAGTCCCTCCTTCTACTTGTTTACAATGCAAATCTAAAAGCACTCCTCCTTCTGGATAATTATGGCACTTTCCTGTCTGGTTGAGCAGTCCCTCCGCCCATGCCGGCCTCCTCTGCCCTTGTCCTTGACCACGCGCATCCATGGACTTCAAGGGCCAGCTCCCCCCATGTGCTTTCTTTGGTCAAACTAATTAAAACTTCCCTCTGAATTTATATATAACCCTTAGTTCTACGGCTCCTGCAGCGCTTCTCGTAGAGATTGAGATCATACACACTTGGTTACGTCTTATCTCCTCCAATAAATTCTAAACTAGGTGAGGTCTAGAAAAGCATCCGGTAGCAACAATGGCCCCAGTAGGAACTTCAGACACACTTAAATGAATGAGCAGGCGAATCCAACCAGGTTGCACGAAGACCCTGGTCGTGAGGGGTGGGAGGGACGTGGGCAGTGGTGTGTGGACCCACGTGCACGTCTCCCACTGACCCAGCATGCGTGGACCTACTGGGCACCAAGCTGTCCCCTGTTTTATCCCCAACACACACATACATGCACACACACATGCACATGCACATGCACATGCACACACACACACACGCACGCACGCACATCCACACACAACCTTGCTGCCCTCATTTCAGTTAATTAAATTCTGTTCATTTCAGTCTGGTCTGGCCTGGATATGATACACACACACACACACACACACACACACACACACACACACGTATATGTATACATATATATGCATATACATTTCTGTATATAAAATTTTATTTAGGAGATAATTTATTTCATTTCTTTGTATTTATTTAGTATTTTATGCTTGCACAGGGATTGGTGATTAATTAGTCTTCTAGTCTCATTTTTATAATTAAGATACTGAAACCCAGGAAGGTTCAATGACTCACTGAGGGTCAAAGACACGCCAATATTAAAACCTCCAGCTAGCCGGGCATGGTGGCGCTCACACGCTTGTCATCCCAGTCAGTACTTGGGAGGCTGAGACTGGTATATCCGGGTTTGCGGCTAGCCTCAGCTACTTAATGAGCCTCCGCAACTTAGTGAGACCCTGTTTCAAAAAATAAAGAATAAAAAATAGGGCTGGGGGTGTAGCTTGGAGGTAGAATGCCCCTGGGTTCAATCCCCAATACTGCCCCCCCAAAAAAACCTACCGCTGCTCAGCTTCATGCCCACAGGTGAACCCATCTGACCACATTTCCTACTAGAAACTGGGATGCCCAAATCAGCGTAGGATAACCTCATAACCTAGACAGGGCTGGCCCTAGGAAAACCTCACAGGTCAAACGTTCAAATATTTATCCCCAACTGCAAGAGTTGTACTGTTTTTTTATCCTTGACAATAATGCTCTTCAAAGGTAACTGTAGTACAAAGAAAGATACTTGAATCCCCACAGTGAGATGTTTGTTTTTCTAAGAACAGTAAGTATGCCCGCTGTTATCATTTATGTTAATTAAAAGAATAAAAATATTCAGCTCAAATTCTTTTTAGTTTTTTAATTGACAAAAATGATATGTAGCCGGGCGTGGTGGCGCACGCTTGTAATCCCAGTACTTTGGAAGGCGGAGACCGGAGGATCCGGGACGGATCCTCCGGTCTCCGCGGCCAGCCTCAACTCTCTCTCTGTCTGTCTCTCTCTCTCTCTTTGTTTCTCTCGCTCTCTCTCTCTCTCCCTGTCTCTCTCTCTCTTTCTACCTAGTGAGGCCCTCCGCACTTTGTGAGACCCGGTTTCAAAATAAAGTATAAAAAATAGGGCCGGGGGTGTAGCGCGGAGGTTGAACGCCCCTGGGTTCAATCCCCGGTACCGCAAAAAAAAAAAAAAAATGATATGTATCTGTGTTACAGGACATGATATTTTGATATATGTATACACTGTGGAATATCTATAGTTAATGAACACAAATATTGCTTCCCACACATATTGTTATGTGTGGTAAGAACATTTAAACTCTCTCTTAGCAATTTTCAAGTACTCAACACATTGTTATTAATTATAGTCACCATGTTATACAGTAGATCTCCTGGCTTATGTCCTCAGTCGAACTAAAATTTTGTATCCTTTGACCAACACCTTCCCAGTATCCGACCTGGTACCTCTGGCCACCACCCTTCTCCTCTTGGCTTCTGTGAGTTCGATTGTTTAAGATTCCACTTACACATGAAATCATATAGTACATGGATTTCTGTGCCTGGCTTATTTCACTTAGTATGATGTCTTCCAGCTTCATCCATATTTTTGCAAATGATAGGATTTCCTCCCTTTAATAAGGCTAAATAGTATCCAATTGTATCTATGTAAATAAACCACATTTTCCGCATCCCTTCATCTGTTGATGGACACCTCGGTTGCTTCCGTATCTTGGCTTTGTGAATAATGTTAAATGAACATGGGGGTGCAGATGTCTCGTTGAAATACCAGTTTCATTTCCTTTAGAACCAGGAGAGCGACCGCTAGACCATGTGGTAATTCCAGTTTTATTGAGGATTCTCAATACTGTTGTCCAGAATGCCTGGACTAATTTATATTCCCAACAACAGTGTGTAAGGGTTTCCTTTTCTACACATTGATAGCACTTACCTTTTGTCTTTTAATAACAGCCATTTTAACAGGTATTAGGAGATGTCTTATTGTAGTTTAATTTGCATTTCCCTAATGATTGAAGATGGTAAGCATTTTTGTCTATCTGTTGGCCACATGTACATTTTTTTTTTTTTGCAGTACTGGGGATTGAACCCGGGGGCATTCTACCTCCAAGCTACACCCTCAGCCCTATTTTTAATTCTGTATTTTGAAACAGGGTCTCACTAAGTTGCGGAGGGTCTCACTAAGTAGCTGAGGCTGGCCGCGAACCCAGATCTTCCGGTCTCAGCCTCCCAAGTACTGGGATTACAAGCGTGCACCAGCATGCCCAGCTTTGTTTTGTTTTTGTCTGTGATACTGGGGACTGAACCCAGGGGCATATTACCTCTGAACTACATCCCCAGCCCTATTTTATTTTTTATTTTGAAACAGGGTCTCACGAAGTTGTTGAGGCTGGCCTCGAACCAGCAATCTTCCTGTCTCAGTCTCCACCATGTGCACCACCATGCCTGGCCACTTGTACAGATTCTTTTAAGATATGTCTTTTCCGGTTCATTTTTAAATGAGGTTGTTTTCTTGCTATTTCTTTGTTTGAGCTCCTTACATATTTTGGATGTTAACTCCTTACCAGATGTGTGGTTTGAAGTACTTTCTTCCACTGGATAGGTAGTCTCTTCTCTGTTGATTGTTTCCTTTGCTTTGCAGAAGCCTTTGAATTTGATGCAATCCAATTGGTCTGCTTTTGCATTTGTTGTTTATGTTTTAGGGGTCATTTTTATTTTAAATCTTTAGCTAGGCATGGTTGCCCATGCCTGTAATCCCAGTACTTGGGAAGCTGAGACAAGAGGTTTGCAAATTGGAGGACAGCCTCAGCAAGTAGTAAGACTCTCATCAACCTAGGGAGACCCTGTTTCAAAATTTAAAAAAAATAGGGCTGGGAGTGTAGCTCAGAGGTAGAATGCCTCTGGGTTCAATCCCCAGTAAAAACAACAAAAAAAAAATCTTTGCTCAAACTAATGTTAAAGCTCTTGCCCAGTGTTTTCTTCTAGCATTTTTACAGTTTCTAGTCTTCTATTTAAATCTTTAATCCATTTGATTTGCTTTTTCTTTCAATATGGGGTGAGACAAGAGTTAAAAATTTTCAGTTCAAGCTGGGCATGGTGGCGCACACTTGTAATCCCAGTACTTGGGAGGCTAAGACAGGAGGACCACAGGTGCGTGGCCAGCCTCAGCTACTTAGTGAGGCCCTCCACAACTTAGTGATACTCTGTTTCAAAATAAAGAATAAAAAATAGGGCTGGGGGTGTTGCTTGGAGTAGAATGCCCCTGGGTTCAATCCCAGTACCTCAAAAAAAAAAAAAAGAAAGAATAAAAAGTAGGGCTGGGGGTGTTGCTTGGAGGTAGAATGCCCCTGGGTTCAATCCCCAGTATTGCAAAAAATAAAAATTTTCGGTTCAACTCCTAATTTGAGAAATATTCCCCGCCACTTAAATGCTCTGAAAGCGCCTTGCACATTATAATACTTTACACAAATGTAAGATCCTTCACCAGGTTACTGTTTATTTTCCTGCAAATCCCACTAGATTGCTTAACCTTCTTGACTTTCCATCTTGAAATTTTGCTTGGTATTAATGAACAGGGTGTAAGTTCTTTAACGTCTCTGGGGCTGTTTTATGAAGAAAGGAAGTTGGAGCAGAAGGTTTCTATAGCATCCTTCTGCCCAAATAGACCAGGGCTGTGTGAGCAAAAGCGAGCCCGTGCTCTAATTCCCTTGATGGAAACCTTTCAGGACAGTGAGTGGCTGCTGTGTGGACAAGTGCACACAGTCCTCCAGCCCACTTCACCGGAGACTTCTGCCGTCTTCTGCACGAGCTCCCTGTTGGCATTTCACCGCATGTACTGCTCTCCCCTCCCTCTTACCTCCCGCCTCCCTGACCACAGTCACCTTGCCTCCCCCCTCCAGCCCCAGTACGTAAGCTTCCCAGGCAGGGACAGAATCTCACCACAGCAAAATGTGCCTCAATTTCAATCAGCAACAGAGAGGGGGGAAAATGTCCAAATTAAGCTGCTTGATTACGGAAATTAATCTTGTCATTTGGCGTCCCTGTTCTGCAGAACAGGGCCTTTGATTAGCCTCCTTGTTTCAGAATATTACAAGCAGACGTTTATTAAGCTGAAGGCATTTTTTTTTTTTTTTGGTAGTCAGGCAAGTCAGAGGGAAAGTGAAGGTGCTAAGAAGCTTCTGAAAGAAAGGGCACCGAGCCAAGGACCCTCAGCCTGCTCCGGAGTCCACGTTCTCCCAGGGCGATGACGTCATGCAATCAGGATCTTGGCCAACCCACCCAGCTGCAGACTGCTGCTCTGGTGGGAAGTTCAGGAAGCACAAAGATAATGCATAATCTCTTATTCTTTTAGCCATGGAAGGAGCCCCCTGACTTAAAGATAAATGATGACCATGGGTAACATTACACCCTGCAACGTTAAGTCCAAATGTGTGGAGAACCTGCTATCTTTGCAGGGCTATCTACTCTGGCAGCTCTGAATGATGTTAGTGTTTAGACTGAGAGAGGTATAAAGATTTTAAGATTCTCTGTGTGCTTTTTAGGGAGCGGAAACTTGAGGGGTCCTTTTCTCTCCCATTAGTATGCATTAGTACTTTTGAACCGTGAAGGGGTGCTACCGAGTAGGGGGCAATTTGCTTCCAAGTCCATGTTCCAAATCTCAGCGCTTCTGAGACCACTCTGAGTTTGCTACTAAGGAGTTACTAGAGGTTCATACAAATTTCTGGTAGAAGGAGTTTTCAGACCACATCCGGCTGAGCCTGACCTACACAACTCCAGAGAAGCCCAGCACGGAGCAACGGGGCAAGTCAGTACTGACGCCTGAATACTTCACCAGAAACGCCAAATGCCTGTGGGGTTCACGAGCCCAACAGAGCAGAATCAGGTTACCATTAGCTCACAGATGAAAGAGTGCAAGGAGGCAACCAGCCAATGACAGAAAACCAAACAAAAAGGCTTACGTGGAGTCTGTCTTCTTTAGTTGATGCTTAACTTTCCCTTATAACAAGAGCGAAGAAACATAATGAAGGCTACGATCTAGTGTACACAGGAGATGTAAGCCAATCAATGTTGTAGAAAGATCTAGAATGCAGACATAGACTCCTAGAGTAGGATTTCTCAATCTTGTCACTGTTGACACTTTGGACAACTTAATTCTTGGACGTGGGGCCCTGTCTCGTGTATTGCAAGATGTCTGGCAGCAACCCTGGTTTCTGCCCTACAGACCCAGTAGCACCACCGCCCCAAGTTATAATGATCAAAATGTCACTAGGTATTGACAAATGTCCCCTGAGGCAAAGTCAACCCCCTGTCCTTGAGAACCACTGCTCTTGAAAAATAAGTCTCAGAAAAAACAATCCCCTAACTTCCCAAAGAAGCTTGCCATGCCCTCCAACTCTTTAAGACAGTGAGGTGTGGTAGGAAGACCACAATGTTTAGACACCAAAAGGTCTCTGGTTGAGTCCTGGCCACTACGTACTAAGTATGTGGCCATGACTGGCAATTCATCTCTCTGAGTTTTAGAGTCCTCACTTGTAAAATGAAAATAATAATATCCTGATTGGAGAGTTTTTAATGAATATTATATTCCTGTAACTGTTTCCATAGGAGATGTTTTAAAAGTAGTAGTAGTTATTATTACTCAAAACCCTAAAATCTTAACCTAAGACAAGGAAGTGGTTGTCAAGGATAAAAAGGGCTAGGCATGGTGCCATATGCTTGTAATCCCAGTACTTGGGAGGCTGAGACAGGAGGATCACAGGTTCAAGGCCAGCTTTAGCAACTTAGGCTCTTAGCAACTTAGCAAGCTCCTCTTTCAAAATAAAAAATAAAAACAGGGCTAGGGGTGTAGCTCGGAGGTAGTATGCCCCTGGGTTCAATCCCCAGAATAAATAAGTAAGTAAATAAATAAATAAATGGATGGAATTGGAGTATAGCTCAATGGTAGAGTGATCCTGGGTTCAATCCCCAGCACCACAAAAATAAACGAAAGCAGGAACTCTGTCTTTTCCACTCAGGAGTGCCAGGGTCTATCTTCAAATAGGCACCTAGTAAGTATTTGTTGAATAAATGTATGTACATTGAATGAATATGTGGTCATTCTAAAGGGTTTGATTATTGGTGAAAGAAGCCTGTGTATTTTTCTAGCAGCCTGAGGAGTTCAGCACCCCTTCCCCTAGAAGTAATAATCCCTGTTACTACTGAATAAACAACTGTTTTATAATGTCTGTGTTCTACTTCAGACTATAAGCAAACTAAAGGCAAATTCTGTGTCTTTCTCAGTAGCTTTTGTACTTCTAATGCTTATATGCTGTCTGGCACACAGTAGGCACTCAAAAATGTTAATTTCTCTTGTCAGGTAAATCAGAGGAATTCTTTGCTTCTGTCAAGACATACCAATCCTGGGCCAGTTGTTCAGACAGAGAGTCACAGAAAGCCTGTCTGCACCTCCCTCCCAACACACCTAGTGCATCCTCACCCGCTCCAACAGTCGGACTCTATGAATTGGACTAAGGTACCATTGAGCAATAAAACACGAGCTATGTGTTTTATTCAAGTAAGATTATTTTATTGGACCTAGTAGTGATATTCATTTATCTGATAATTAGCCATCACCACCTATGGTAACTGGCCCAAAATAATGAAGTATACATTGGACATATACATATATATATATATATATATATATATATATATATATATAAAATGTTTGAGAAGAGGATAATACGGAAGATGCTAAAAGAGAACTGGCCAGTAGAGAAACCTAACTATCACTGTTTCCTTACTCCCATTCTTCAAAGGATAGGTGCTGTTTACAAATGGCCTGGTATTGTGAAGAACATGGTCACTATTATCAAACATTGAGAAGGTTCCTCCTTATTCCTGAGCAATGCCATTCTGTACAATACCACTGTCCTGAGCTCTACAACAGGCATTTTTCTTTACAAAATAGAACTCTCTGGACTTTATATATGAAGCTTCAGGATCTGGCAACTAACACTCTAACAATTTGAGAGCAGAGAGTGAGGATGACACTAAGGCTTCTGGTTTGGAATTGGGCACAGCGGTCATTTTTAATGGAGATAAGGATGAAGGAGACACCAAGGGAAATGTACGAAGGGGGAGTTGGGATGCTAAATCTGGGGATTATGAATGGGCCATAAGGGATCCATGAATCTCCTAAAACTGCATGCAGATTTGGTAAGTAGATACTTGTTGAAAAAGGAGTCTACACCTTTCTTTAGATTATCCAAGAGTTCAATGATCTGTGGCCACTGTTTTATAGAAATATCAAAAGAATAATAGTACACACATCCTGTGACTCTTAAGATACCATGGTGTTTTCAGGCCCAGGGTTAAATTTTTCAGTTAATCAATCAATTCAACCTCAATAAAAAACAACTCAACAAACAATTACAAAGCCCCAAACTGCGTACAAGGCACCGTGTAGCACCACCTCTAGGTGTATGCCCAACAGAAGAAACTGTAAGAAAATGTTAGGATGCTTTTCTTCTATGTGGGAATAAAATTCTTAACAAAATATTGACTGAAATGACTTCTGGAATCACACAACTGGACTGAATTTTATTTGCGTATTATATTAGCATTTCCCATTACTTATTCCGTGCCCTCTATTTTCATCTGTACATTTTTTCATTTCCTCTCTTCTTGTCTTCTACTAAACCTATTTCAACTTTGAACATTTTCCACGAGCAAAATTCTGCTATAGTGCTTTGCATTCAATAAAGGAATAATAGTATAAAATCCAGCAAATAAAAAGTTTAAATGAAATAAGGAATTCAAAGGGTTTTTTTTTTTTACTCTGTTAAATGTGAGGCAGCTGCAAGAGATTAGATGATAACGTCTGCAAGAAATAGAAGTGACGAAAAGAACTAAGATAATGAATAGTAAGATCAGATATGTTGATCAGGGTGTCCATCATACACACAAGATATTTAAATCCATGAAACCATTTGCATACGGAATGAAAAGATGGTGAACTTGCCCTTAAAGCAACAAGTGCAGATAGAAGTAATTGCATTTCATGAAACATGGCTGATAGACGGACTACTCTAATGAGGTGAGTAATTTGGAAGTTTGAGGAAATTTTGTTTAAAACTGGAAACCAAGAAAAGTAAAGACCAAGCAAGAATGTTATAGGGTTATCCTTCTAAATACTAAATAGAAGAATTATGATATAAAGATAAAATAAGAGTGGGGGCAAAAACGAGAACTAGATCGCAAAGGAAGCATGGGAAAATGGCTGAAATCCCCAACATCATCACACTTCTGGGGCTGTAGGTGCCAAGAGCTAGAAACAGAATGAGGATAAAAATGTTTGGTGGCAGCAATACCAACAGATGGAGCAGCAAAATTAAATAATAACTAATGTTAATGAGTACCTATTATGTACCAGTGCTTTACAGACAGTCTCATTTCATCCTGATGGCTGCTCTACCAGGTTTTGTTGCATGTGCAGAAGTTGAAGGTCAGAAAGAGGAAGACACATGCTAAAGACCCTTTACCCAGGACTTAAACCCAAGCCTGCCTAGCTCCAAAGTGATAATTCATTCAACAGGATGCAGAGTAAAAGCAGTGAACAATTTAGAATGCATTTCTTTCTTGAAGGGAGTAAATTCACATCAATAAGTGTGTTCAGTCTCACAAACAGGTGACCAAATTGCCCCTCTCAAGAATTCGTCTTTTTTCTTTTTCCCCCTCCACCTTGTTTTAATTAAGCTGTGCAGCTCTGCCCCTGGAGAAATGTGAAATGACAAGAGTCACCGTGTGTTTGCTTTTGTGCATGTGTCACCAGGCACCGTTGGTTGAGTCTTCAGATCAACATGAGCAATGACTTGGAGGTAAAAATGATAAATATGTCACCACTTCAAGATTCCCCAAAATCGCTCCTTTGGGATGAAACGGGAAAGTTAGCATTGACAATAGCCCATATGGAAGGAAATAGCCAACATTTAGAGTTGGGATCAAATGTCTCTGTGAGAGGAACTATACAGAGAAAAGAGCCAGGTCAGACTTTGCCATTAGGGTTGGCTGAGATGGCCAGCAAAGGAGAGAGGCGCTGCCAAGGCATGTGGCTTTTTTAATTTACTGCTTATTTTATGTGTTCTGGGATTTGTGACAAATTTCTCTGGGCCACTGTATTAGTCAGCTTTCCACTACTGTGACAAAATACCTGAGATAAGCAACTTAAAAAGAAAGGTTTATTTGGGCTCACAGTTTGGGAGATTTCAGTATACAGCTAGTCGGCACATTGCCTTTGGGCCCATGGTGAGGTGGTAGGTTATGGAATGCCTGGCAGAGGAAGGTGCATACCCAGGAGATCCAGGAAGCATAGAGAGAGACAGGAAGGGGCTAAGGTCCCAGTACTTCCTTCAAGGGCACACTGCTGATGACCTCACTTCCTCTTTCTGGGCCCCACTTCTTAGAGGTTCTACCACCTCCTGATAGCACCACGGGCTGAGAACCAAGCTTTTAATTCATGGGCCTTTGGGTAAAATTCCAGATCCAAACTATAGCAGCCACTAACTGTTACACACAGCCACAAGGATCAGTACCTAAGAAGACGCACAACAAATTTCAGTGAATAACCTCCAAGAGACTAAGTCTGTTCTTCAACATGCTGGACTTCCATAGGGAAGTTTAAGTTCCCTTAACCTCCTTCGTCTTCTGTGACCCAGTTCTCTCAGCCTTGCACCACTGTCCTGGGATGACAGGAATGTTCTGTCTCTGTGCTGCTCAGTACTTCAGCCAACAGCCACACATGGCCACTGAGCATTTAGATTTTGGCTCGGACAACAGAGAATTTAATTTTTAATTTTATTTCATTGTAATTAGTTTAAAATGGAAACTTAAGCAGCCACATGTGGCTAGTGGCTACTCTATCAGTCACCGCAGCAACGGCAGGGCACCCAGAGGCCTGGGTCTTATTTTCTAGCTCTGCCTATCTGTGAATGTTATGTTCGGCTTTTCCCTTAACTTCCATCTCTTTGATTTTTTTAAATCTATCTTTAAATGTCAACCTTGTTTTTCTAGATTTTGTTTATACTGTACCTTTTATCCTAGGTTAAAACACATAAAATTGCCCTTTTACAGGTCAAAAACAGTACACTGTCAGCATCTCCTGTGGTTCAAGTGTGTACAGTGTACCTTGGGCTGCTTCTTCCATAGGCAGCGCAGTGCTGTGCATATGGGAACCATCTGTGGTTGAAGAATAAAGGAAGAGATGACCAAATATTGGCTAAACAAATGAGTGACACGGGCTGGTGGGCAGCAAATGCTTAAGTAGCAGTTAGGATGCCTGTCCTCAAATCAACTCAGTGTATCGGTATGGAATTAAATCACAAGGAAATAACCTCACACATAAAAAGCACACGCCAGGAATATGCTTCAGCTCTGAATTTAGCAAAGGCACCATTCAAATAGCACAAACAGAACTATAATAAAACGTTATTAAAACAAACAATAAAAGCAGATGATAAAGAGATGCATAGAAACTTCGGACACCCTAGCAGTTAAACAGTCATGAGGCATCCAGGGATTCACAGATTCCTTGAGCAGAAAATGATTAAAAATAATTAAGGGTGCATTGCTTATCGAGAAGGGAAATGTGGTCATTACATCAGGGAGATTTGGGGATATGCATACAGAGAGAGAAACTAGAAGACACTGTAGAAAAGATGGATTCTCATTCTAATGAAGACCCTTTGGGAATGTTTCTGTGTAATATGAGAGCTGGAAAAGTAAGAAAAAAGATTGTCAGTCTTTACAGTCTTACAAAACAAGCTCTCACAAAAACCATCTTGCCTGATTTTGTTTATGCAAGCCCATTATGCCTATTTTTGAAGGGCAAAGGAAGGGTTAAAATACTCATGTATTTTCTTTCTCCCATTCTAAAAATTGCGCCTGTACACTTTAGCACCCCCCCCTCCTCTGGTACTTGTATTCATGAGCTTCATTTGACGTCACTCCTTACACAATACTCTTTCCATTAAAAGAACATAAGTAGGTGATAATTGCAAGTGTAATCAACCTATGTCAGGAGACCCAACACCCATGCATGCATGCGTGCGTACACACACACACATACACACACACACACACCTGCAGTTCTCCATGCATGAAATGAATGATGTCACACCCCACTGCCAGCAGTGCTTACACTTGAGAGGCATCTGCAGAGAGAAGGTGAATTTATAATGACTCATCTATGGTCTTTCATCTGGTCGCCATTTATGAAAAACAGCACACATGTTCAAGCCATCTGGAGCATGAGACCACCATATGTGGCTAGATATAAAAGATGACAGGTCCCCAAAGGGGCAGATCCTGCACCCCTAGTTCAGCAGATTAAAAACAATAGACACAGCCGGGCGTGGTGGCGCACACTTGTAACCCCAGTATTTGGGAGGCGGAGACAGGAGGATCGCATGTTGGCGGCCAGCCTCAGCTACTTAGTGAGGCCCTCCGCAACTTAGTGAGACCTTGTCTCAAAATAAAGAATAAAAAAATAGGGCTGGGGGTGTAGCTCGGAGGTAGAGTGCCCCTGGGTTCAATCCCCAGTATTGCAAAAAAAAAAAAAGACACAAAGATCTGACACTTATAATATTATGGGATTTTAAAACACTGTAAAATGGACCCCAGGAAAGTGAATGCTTATAGAAATGACAGCAGATACACAGTAAAACTAACTTTTTTATCCATCCTACTAGGAAAGCCATAGAAAATTTAAGGTTTAGCACTTTTCCCAGTGTTTTGAACTAGGTTCCTATTTTTTCTACTCCCTGCCCCCATCTAAGAGGCCAGAACAATAGTTTACAGTGAGGTTGCAATGATAAAGTCGCAGTTTGGATAAGAAGCCAGCAGGCTTTTGGGAGCCCATGCTATATGAAGCATGGAAATTCTACTCTGGGAAGGAGCTAACGGCAGAACCTGGTTTCCATAGTGCTGCCATGGAAACAGCTCTGGTGACTCGGGGCCTCTAGGCCCTCGAAGTTGAAGCATCTCTCCCCTGTCTCTCCAGCGCCCGCCTCCACATCACAATGCCCCAGCCCCTCACAGATGATTAAAGACTATGCCGAGAAAATGGGCTCGAACCAGACATTACCCTGGCCATCTTAATGTGCATTAATATCCTTGAAAGGAGAGGAGAAAAAATCATATGCTGCTTCTCATTTTATGGTGGGGGGGGATAAAGAAGGAAAAAATTAAAACCTAAAAGACTAAGAAGCCTACACTTAAATTACAAAAATAAAAAATCTTGCCAAGTCGTGTGTTAAAAAGGTGGGTCTACTAATCTCATCCATTGGGCTCATGTAAATACGTATGCAAATAGGAAAGATTGTATGTAAATAGGAAATGTCAATATGAAAGATTTCATTAGCTATTAGAGCATCCACGAGGTTCTCCTCTAAGCTTTACCACTGGTGACCAGTTAAGGGTCAGGTAGGATGTTTGTCTCTATTTCTATCCCTCGGTCATGATTATGAAAGTAGAACAAAAGTTGGGAAGTGGCCTAGAATCAGGTAGAACATTTCTACACAAGGAAGCTTTGTCTCCCTCGTGCCTTTTTCTCTGATGGCTCAGAGGGCGTGAGTGACAGGAAGACAGCGGTGTGCACTGGGCCGGAATCTGGCTGCGTGGCGTGCACTCCAGTTGAGCTGGAGCAGTGCCCGCTGACTGGGAGCAAGCCAGAGGTCAGGATGCCAGTTACTTAGCAGATGCTTGAGAGCTTGACAGGGCATATCAGAAGGCTCCTGGTCCAGCAGCACAGCTCACCCGCCAGCCAGGGGACGGCAGCTGGACCCTTGGAATCCCATTTCTGTATTCAGTTCTTTCCCTACCTGATAAAATGAATTCTGGACACTGACACAGGGGTAATGCACAAACCCACAAGAGCATTATACTTGAAGACAACCTGGAGCTACAGTTGCTGGTAAAATTGTTGTGAGGGGAGATAACAAAGGAGAGCTTTGGAAATTGATGACTGGAAAAATGTTGTGATTTTTTTAACCTCTCAAGAATAACCCAATGATGAATAGAGAGGGCGGGTCTATTACATATATGCAAAGAGAATTAAAATCAGACTCTGGGTTTTCAGCAAGCAGCTCAGGAATGGTTCTTCTGGGGCAAACCACTAAAATGCTCTATGTCTTTATTTCCATAGCTGAGAATTCTCTGCCCACCTCTTTGAGTACTGGGAAACGGAAAGCCAAGCCGGAATCAGTCAGCATTAGACAAGGGGGAGTAAAATGAGACAGGAGTCCTGAATTATTCATTTTTATTTATGTATTGTAGTGGCAATTGTTATAGCTTTTTGTTTCTCCTAGATGTTGAAATTGTAAAAAAAAAAAAAAGAGGACTGAATAATTCAGCATGACTCAAGAAATCACAAACGGAATACCGTCGGGCAGTGACTGCCTACAAGTGCGCTCATTTCGTTGTTATTCTTAACATTCCTATGATACATTGGTTTATAATTTAATTAACCTGTGATGACTCTAATGAGTATGAGAACACTTGCAAAGCATTTCAATGTCCTAAACCTGAAAGGGACTGAATGGTCCTGCTCCTTTCATTTTTTACTAAAGGACAGGAAAGAGCAAGGAGCCCAGCGGGAAATAAAAAGGGGGCGTGTTGGAATGAAAGGCCAACCCAGGAAGAGCCCACACACGCCACAGGCATGTTCCTGGCTACTAACTCATGCCCTTGTTGCCTGAGCACTTACACTAAGCTCTGGGTGCAAGTTTATCTCATACCACTGCAAGCCCAGAGACAAGCCAGGATTTGTTTTTAAAGGGGTTGCTATTTCAGTGTAAGAGTCACAGGTGAGGTGGGGAAACAGAAAGGACAAATTTCTCATGATCCCTAGATACTGAGAAGCCCAAACTCCAACCCAACCCTTGCGTCGTTAAATCTATGTGTTTCAATCTACTTGCTTTATAGAGCTCAGGAATGCAGCTTGAGGGAGCCAACGAGAATGCCAGTGGAGAGGGGGACAGCTCGAAAGTCCCTCAGGGAGAGAACATTCTGCTATCTAAGATCGCCAGCCCTGCACCTTCCAACAGAGATGGTGCCATCATGACAGACCCTCTCCCGGGACTGGTCCCAGCCTCTCTCCATCCTCTACCAGTGTTTCACACTGGTGTCGTTGGCCTTTAGGGAGACAATTGATCGTGTAGGGTTCTATTTTACACTACAGGCTCTGTGGTCATCCTGTCCTTTCCTACACTCACACACACACTTCCAAACACCCCATGGGTGTTTTGTGGGCTGAATCGTATCCCCTCCAAAATCCGTATGTTGAAACCTTAAGCCCCCAATACCTCTGAAAGAGACTGCACTTGGACTTAGGACCTTAGTAAAGGTGGTTAAGTTAAAATGAGGCTAAATCATCATCTAATCCAATCTACTGGTGTCCTCACAAGAAGAAAGGACACAGAAAGAGACACTGGGGCTGCGCTCCTGCGGAGGACAGACCGTGTGAGGGCACAGCGAGAAGCTGGCCATCTGCATCTAGCAGGGTTTGGCCTACATTAGGGAGCCCAGATAAATGTTGATTGAATTAATGAATAAATGAACTGGGACGAGGGAGAACTTGGTCACGAAATGCTACCCCTTCTGCCTTTTAACTACCCAGAAAGCGATCCATTCTCTGTATCCTGCCGCCGTGCCTCTGTCAGCTCTTGGCTGGATGGCTGTAACAGCTGCCTAGTCTCCCTGCCCACAACCCCTCTTCACTCTACTGAAAAGAGCTTTCTAGGCCCCCAGCTTCATGTCCACTCCCCACAGGATGAGGGTCACACTCCTTCCCATCATGTATGTGGCCCTTCACAGTCGGCCCCAACTTTTTCCCTCCTTCTTTACTTCTAATCCCCTTCCACTTCCTACCATGCAACGTTGCCCCATTTACCCAGAATTACTCAACACTCCTAAAATACACCCTGCTCTTTCATCTCTGTGCTTCTGCCCATGCTGTTGTTCTATTTTTCTGTAATGCTTTCTTACTGTCCTTTTTTCTCTTTCTATCCCCTACCCTAAATCACCTCTGAACTAGAAAAAAAGAAAAACAAAACAAAACAAAAACCCTCCTTGCTCAGGGCCCCAACTCAAATGCCATTTCCTACAAGGAGCTTCTCCAGCTCCTGGGACAATCATTCTGGTCCTCTGACACCAAGCAGTAGCCTAGAGGTGGGACCCTCGATGGAGGGCTCTGTCTATCCCTTCTACACACTTTACATATGTCCTACAACTTATGCACATCATACACTTTTCACACACCATACACTTCGAGAAGGTACTTCTTGACCCCACATTTGGACTGTGAAATGCATGCCTCTGCCTTTAAGTGGCTGTTGTTAAAAGACAGATATCTGAAGGGTGCCTCACACACACAGGCTAACCGAATGATCTCTTAATTGTTAGCAGGAATTAGTTAATGGCCAGCTGAAAGGGACTGGTGCCCTTTCAGGGGAAGGCAGAAGGCAGAAAGGTACTACATAAAAAGAGGCAGGAAGGCCATCAAACAAACTTTCCCTCTTTTACCATTTCCCTGGGGCCAGTGACTTTGATCATTTTGTCATTTAGGAAAAATTTAGTCCCAGGCACTGTGAACTGTTCCTTTGGAGTCTTCTATGATTCAGTAAGATAAGGACACTCTCCTGAAGCAGTTTACAATCTAGTAAACTTTGGAATTCCAAACATTTCAAGCCTGCCTTTCTATCTGGGGCCAAATTTTTTTTTCTACCAACCAAACTCTAAATAAGAATAATTTTAAAAGTCCTTGGGTTTTTTTTAAACTTCTAAACATTAGTAACTTTCTCTACTACCAAAATAAATATGGGAGGCAATTAATCCCCAAGGAGCTGGCCCTAAATCTTCTCAGTCCCACACATGAAACATATCCGGATACTAACATATGTGGTAAAAATTTAAATAAAAATCAGGAATACGTTTCAAAACAATTTAACATGCTTGTCCTTTCTATACTGCTCTCTGTACTGTATTTATTAAAGGGTTTCAACACAGGAGCTTTAAAGGGAATCTTAATGTGCAAAAAGAGAGGGAGAGAACTCTATAAAAATGATGGAACCACATTGATAACATATTTGATTAAAAATCATGATGCCACTCTTCCATTATATTTGCTCTAAAGGAGACATATATTCTAACAGAGTCTACAAAGCATCTATAAGGTATTCCACCCCTCTCAGTCACTTGAATAGTAGCCAAAGATCTAAACTTATAGGTGCTGGAGTATGGTTGTGGAGGGACTTAGAAAGAAGTACAGGACACAGTTCCATGCACTTATGATCTACGTGGTAAGATTCATGGAGCCTTTGAAGAAAAATAATTAAAATATGACCGAATCTGGACAAGGTTAATAGTATACACAGTCATGAAATGAACGTATGTCTGAAGCAGGAGGATGGAAAGTTCCAAGCTAGCAAGGCCCCGATTCAAGGGGGGGGGGGCAGAAAGAAAGTATGGGATAATACTAAACACTTCTGTTTTTTTTAGAAGATTCTATGTGCCAAGTAGTTTATAACACCTCTGTTGAGTCTCATAACGATCATACAAAGACACTAGGATAGAAGTTCTCTTAACTGACAAGAGGGAACAAATAGAAATTTTTGGTTAAAACAAGAAATAATTATCCCTCAAACATTTTATTTTCAGCTTCAATATACAGATATGAAGATGTTTGCCTATCTTTTGATACAAGGACAAAGTCGTTTCTTTGATTATTGATTGGATGACTGGTGTTCCAATTGTTTTTTTACATAAATGACACCCAAAATACACAACCTATAATAATTACCGGCTTTGGGTTCTTGAAGGTGCTCTTACTGGTTGAGAATCATTTCTCTTTCCATATGGATATCCAATTGTTTCAGTACCATTTGTTGAACAGCCTTCTCTCTCCACTGAATTACCCTGCTATCTTCTTTGAGAATCAGTTGAACATATAAGTAGAGATCCATTTTGAAACCCCATTCTCCCCAACAGATCTATGTGTCTATTCTTATTCCAATACCACACTGATTTTAATACTGTAGCTTTATAGTAAGTTCTAAATAAAGTAATATCAGTTCTCCAACTTTGTTCTTTTTTGAAATTATATTGACTATCCTAGGTCCTTTGTATTCCCATAAATTTTTTTGAAGAGTTCTTTTTTAAAAAATATTTTTTGCAGTGATGAGGATCAAACCAAGGAAGGTCTTCACATATGCTAGGCAAGTGCTCTTCTACTAAGCTACATCCCAGCAATAAACTTTTTATAATGACATTAATTTCTACCAAAAGAAAAAAAGGACCACTGATATTTTTACTGGGATAGAGATGAAAGTAAAGAGAATTAAAATCTTAAAATACTGAATCTTTGGATCCATGAGCACAGTACATCTTTCTTTTTAGTTAGGTCTTTAATTTTCCCAGCATTGGTTCATAGTTTTCAGTGTAGAAGTTCTGCATATATTTTGTTATATTCATCTGTAAATATTCTGTTTTTGATGCTACTGTAAATAGTATCTTACTTAAATTTCTGGAATTTATAATCATTCTCTGCTAGTATATAAAAATACAACTGATTTTTGTGTTTTGACTGTATTCTGTGACCTTTCTAAAGTCATGTAAGTTCTAGTGATTTTATGTAAAGTCCTTAGAATATTCTACATAAAGGTCATATCATACGAGAAGGAAGACAGTTGTATTTCTTTCTTTCCTATTGGTATGTTTTCTGTTTCTTTTTCATTCCTTATTCCATATGCTACCACTGCTAGTACAATGCTGAATAGAAGTAGAAAAGACAGACCTCCTTCCCTTGTTCTGGATCTTAGGAGTAAAACATTCAGTCTTTTACCATTAAGTACGATGTCAGCCATAGGTTTTTCATAGATATCAGGTTGAAGAAGTTCCCATTTATTTTTCAATTTGTTGAGAGTCCATATTATGAATGAGTATTGAATTTTTCAAATATTTTCTTACATCTATTGAGATGATCATACAGTTTTTGTGTCTCTTTTTCTTATTAATATGGTAAATTACGTTGATTGAGTTTTAAATGTTAAACAAATATAGCATTGCTGAGATTAAACACCTCTTGGACATGATGTTTTATCCTTTTTATATCGTGAAGGGGGGTACTGGGGATTAAACCCAGCTACCTCCCCAGCCCTTTTTATTTTTTGTTTTTCAACAGGGTCTCATTAAGTTTCTGAGAGTCTCATTATGTTGCTGAGGCTGGTACTGAACCTGCAATCCTGTTGTCTCAGTCTCCCGAGTACTGGAATTACAGTCATGACCACCATGCCCAGCCTTTTTACATCTTGCTGGATTTCTTTTTTTAATTAATATACTCTTATTGGTGCATTATAGTCTCATATCATAATGTAAATCATGTTGACAGTGGCATACATGCACTCAGCATTTGGTGCCCCCCTGCCTCCCCATCTCCCCCCTTCCCAATATAGAGTACTGAGGTTGATGTTGGTATATTCACATATGTACACATAGTCGATAGTAGAATTTCCATTAACGAACCTCAGTCTTCCCCCTCCCCTTCCTTTAGTTCACCTCCCTGGCTTCACTGAGGTTTCTCCTCCATTATCTGAAGTCCCTCTGGTATTCCTATACTCCCTAGCTTGCACATATTAGAGAAAACATATGTCCCTTTACTTTCTGTGACTGGCCAATCTCACTTAACATAATGTTCTCCAGGTCCTTCCATTTTCTTGCAAATAACATAATTTTGTTCTGCTTTATAGTTGAGTAGAATTCCACTGTATGCACTTCCCATGATTTTGTAATCTATTCATCTGTTGATGGACACCTAGGTTGGCTCCATAATTTGGCCATTGTGAATTGTGCTGATATGAACATGGGTATGCATATATTACTGTTGTTCTCTGATTTCAATCCCTTGGGAAAGATCCCCAGGAGTAGTATAGCCGGATCATAAGGTGGATCCATTCCCAGCTTTCTGAGGAATCTCCACACTGATCTCCATAGCAGCTGAACTAGTTTGCAATCTCACCAACAGTGTAGAAGAGTTCTTATTTCCCCACATCCTTGCCAGCATTTATTGTTTGTTTTTTTTTACTTCTTGATAATTGCCATTCTGACTGAGGTTACATGGAATCTCAGTGAAGTTTTGATTTGCATCTCCCTGATTGATAATGATGTTGAACATTTTTTCATGTATCTATTGGCTATTTTTATCTCTTCTTTAGTGAAGTGTCTATTCAACCACCAAGAGTCTAAAGAGGAAACCTAGGGAATGGGAGAGGATCTTTGCCAGCTATCCCTCTGATAGAGGACTAGCATCTAGAATATACAAAGAACTTAAAAGACTTTACACTAAAAAAAAAAACAACCCAATCTTGCTGGATTTCTATGCACTAAAGCTTTGTTGATTTTTTTCCCTTCTATATTCATAAGGAATAATAATATATAGTTTTCTTTTAATATCTTACCTGATATTGGTGCCAAGGAATTAATGATTATGAACAGAAAATGTTCTCTTTTCTGGAGAATTTTGTGTAACATCTTTCTTCATACATTTGGTAGAATTCACCAGTGACGCCATTTTGGCCTGGCATTACCTTTGGGAGATGGTTTACACCAGAAGTCTAGTTTCCTTGATAGATTTAGTTATTCAGGTGATCTTTTCTGCTTGAGTGAGTCATTTTTGTGTCTTTCAAGGAATTTGTCTACTTACTAAGTTGTCAAATTTATTGCCATAAAAGCGGCTATAATGTTCTGTTATTGGTTTTTTAATTTCTGTGTGATCAGTAGTGGAGTTCCTGTTTCATATCTGATATTGGTAATTCATGTTTTATCTCTTTAATTCTTAGTCAATCTTACTAGAGGTTTATCAATTTTATTCATCTTTTCAAAGATCCAGTTTTGAGTTTCATTGATTTTCTCTTTCATTGGTCCATATTGCATTTAATTGATTTCCCCTTACTTTATAATTTTCTTTCTTCTGTTTATTCTGGGACTATACTGCTCTTATTTTCCTAGACTCTTAGTAAAGAGGCTTAGATCATTGATTATAGACTTTTCATCTTTTCTAATATAACCTTTTAATTCTACTTAATGTTCTTCCCAAGCACTGTATTAGCTGTATTGCATACATTCTAATATGTTGTTTTTATTTTAATTCAGCCCCAAATACTTCCTAATGATCCTTGTGATGTCTTTTCTCACCCATGAATTGTTTATAAATTCATTGTTTGATTTTAAAATTTGGATTATTTCCTGCTTAATTCTGATGTGGCCACAAAAGACAATTTGCAAGATTTCAATCAGCATAAATGTATAAGACTTGTTTCCTGACCCAGAATATTGTCTCTGTTCCATGCCACCTCAAAAAAGTCCTCTCCTCCTCTTCCCACTATGTTGAGAGAAGGTAAAGGAGGGAAGTAGTGCAGGGAGCTGGTGGGTAGGGGGTGGGGGCTGAGGCAAGAGTGGGTGCCGCAGGTATAATCCACTCTGCAAAGCACCTGCACCCCACTGTCTAGCAGCAGAAATGGCAAGTCTGAAGATGTCTGAGGTCCATCCACAGCCGAGTCCTTCAGACTCTCAAAAACAAGGATCTGACAAGAGCAGGGAGCTTTACAGAGGGACATGTTTAAAGTAAGGAGTTATAATGCAGGGAGAGAGCCACAACAAATCAAGATCAAGTTGGTACACTCTTACTCCTTGTGTTAGTATTGAATTGTATTATTTTTGTGAGGTGGATCATTAGCACATGTACTCTTTCCTTCTTTCTTTTATTCTTTTTCCTAGTCCTACCTCTTTATTTTTTATACTTTTATTGGTACATTATAATCTCATATCATAATGTAGTTCATAGTGATAGTGACATACATGCACACAGCAGTTAGTGAGTTTCCCCCCAACTCCCTCCTCTTTTTTTCTTTACTCAAATTGTTTTATTTTTTTTAAAAAGTACTGGTGCATAATAATTACACATAATAGAGGGAGTCATTGTAAAATATTGGTATATGCACATGACATAATTCGATCAATTTCATCCCCCAGTACCTCCTCTTCCCTCCCTGGATCCCATTCTCTACCCAACTGGTCTGCCTGCTATTTTCATGAGATCGTTTTTTTTTTCTCTCATTTTTTTCTCTCTATCCTCCACTTGTGCTAGAAAACATGACTCTTGACTTGTCTGAGTATGGCTTATGGCTTATTTTGTTTAACATGATGCTCTCTAGTTCCATCCATTTTCCTGCAAATGACATAATTTGGTTCTTCTTTGTGGCTGAATAAAACTCTGTTGCATATATACACCATATCTTCCCTACTCATCTGTTGACAGACGCCTAGGCTGGTTCCATAACTTGGCTATTGTGAATTTCCCTGCTGAAAATATTCATATGCCTGCCTTTCTTTCTTTCTTTCTTTCTTTCTTTCTTTCTTTCTTTCTTTCTTTTTTTATTTCTTTCCCTCCCTCCCTCCCTCCCTCCCTTCCTTCCTTCCTTCTTTCCTTCCTTCCTTCTTTTCTTTTTTTGTGGTACTAAGGATTGGACTCAGGGGCATTCTACCTCTGAGCTACACCCCAGCCCTTTTTTGATGTTGTTTGAAACAGGGTCTTGCTATGTTGCTGAGAGTCACACTACATAGCTGAGGCTGTCCTTGAAACTGTAATCCTCCTGTCTCAGCCTCCCAAGTACTGGGCTCATACATGTATGCCACCAGGCCTGGCTCATGTATTTCTATAGTATGCTGACTTTAATTCCTTTGGATAAATATGGAGGAGTGGTATACTCTTCCAGATAGGAAAACAATTAGTATCACAAAAATTGAAAAAAATAAAGTTAGCCTATTCGTTCTACTTTGGGGAATGTTCGACATATGACTTCTAGTTTTATGACCCTGTGCAAAGACCCAGAGACACCATTTCTTTAATTTCTTAATGAAAATGAGAGTCATAGAAAAACTACAGAGAATATTGTAGGAGAGAAATGAATGCCCTAATCTTCTCTGCTGCAAAAACATGTCTTTGCTTTTCTTTAAAACACCTTATCAGAAGAAGGCTGAAATATATATGCATACATATTATATACATATATACATAAATATATACATACATTTACATAAACACAATATATACTATATATATAAAACAATTATGTGCACATATAATATATACACATATATGTATATGCTATTACTACATTTTATTTTCGTATGTCCCCCACCCCAGCTAAGAAACAAGGTCACAGGACAGCATCAGGCATGCGGATGTGAAGCCCTGCTCCCTGCAGAAGCAGGCTTAACTCAGAGGCAACTTTCCTACCTGGATGTCCCTTCTTAGAGAATCATTTTTCTGCAAGAGGAAAGGAAACGAGATGTAGCAGGGAAGTCCCCCACCGCCCATCACAGGTTTGTAGGGAAAGTGCAGGTAAGTTGATTTTCTGCTTCTCTCTGGAACCAGGGCAAGTGCATCTTAAGTTGGCCCAAAGGACAATGAAAGGGCTGGGAGCATTCCTATGGCGGGTGATCCTCTCTTGTAAGTCAGAAGCCAGCACCCTATGGCCTTTGGAGGTGCCAGCTCAGGCCCGACAGGCATGCAGACACAGGAGAGGGCCCCGAAAACTGAGGATCGGGCCAGCGAGGCCAGCGCAATATCGTTGCACAGCAATGGTCAGTACGTGACGGGGACTGAAAGGGATTGAAGTCCAGTGGGAGAAAGGGAGCACGCTAGCAACAAGCAAGGACAGGAGAGAGGTGGGAAGAGGCACGTGTGGGAAAACCCAGAGGCCACCACCCACAACTCCCTCCAGACCGTCAGCTAGCCAGTGTCACAGGCCCATCTGCACCAGGCCAGCCCGCCTCCTTCATAAAATATTTTTAGTCTCTTTTCTTACTCAACGTTATAACGGCTGTGTGCTGACATATGCCGAAACAAAATTAATCTGACTGGGCTTAAGAGAAACGAATCAGCAGGCCCCAAATAAACACAATAAGCAACACTCTAGTTTTCATTAGTGTTCTATAACCTTTTCAGGGCAATCTGTCTTTATAAAAAGAGCCTTCGTGTATCAATTCCAAAATACATGCTTCTATATGTAGAGATGTATTTTTTTCCTGATGGTGGTAAGATATATTTTTGTTAGTTTATTTTTATTCCTTGGTGCTGGCCGGTAGAAGAAGAGAGACAAAATTAAAGAAAGGTGGCGAGATGAAAATGAAGTCCGTGAACGAGAATGGAGCCCAAGAAAAGTTAGCAACTTTCCTAAGACCTACATGTGTCTTTTTTTATACATACGCATTCTTAGTATGAGCATTATGAGACACACTAAATTAAAGTAACTGTGCCCCTTCCATTCAGAGATAATAACATTATTCTGGTGTCTATATACCCACCTTTTTAAATGCCTTTTTAAAATGCTTCTATAGACAGGTGCTCCTCCTAATCCCACTCCTGTCCTCTGAAATACGCACACCACACTTTCATCGTCTTCTAGAACATACTACCCCTCCACCACCACCACTGGATCAGACCTCCTGCACCGCTGGATGTGACCTTCAAGTCTCGGGTCTACTTGTCTCATTGACCACTATATTCTCCGTTTCTACATGGTAGACACTCAATGAGTATTTGTTGACTATTTGACTATTTTTACAGCCTCCCTTTTTTCATGTATTTATAGAATTGACATTTTCCCATCTCATTAAATATTCTATTCTTCTATCATGTGATTTTTTAATGGTTGCTTATCACCCCATACCACAGTTTAATTTAACCAGCCCTTCATCACTGAACATAGAGAATGCTTCATATTACTCACTTTGATAAATAATGCTACAATGAGTATTTTTCAAATAAATATGTTTGCATTGCCACGAGATCAATTTCTCTAAGTTGAAGAGCTGAAATGGGTATACATATTATTTCCAAACTGTCTTCCACAAAGGTCATTCCAATTTATATTTTTGCCATGAATTTATGAAGCGTCTATGTCCCCACACTCTCACCAACACTAAGTATTTTAAATTCTTTAAAATATTGTCATTCTAATGGATAACATATATCATGCATTAATAGTATGGGGAACAAAGGGAATAATGTGAAAATGGCTTTGTATATTATGTGGTTATACAAATGGCCATTGCTAAAGTTGTCGTTATTATTGTGCTTACAGAATTTTGGAGAACAGTGTCTAGCATAGCACTTGGCATGTGGTATGATATTAATAATTACTGTCCCTTGAATTGAAACTATATAGAGGATGTAGATTTGTATTAATCCATGGGCACATCATCAATCTGAACTAGGAAGATGTCTAACTGCTAAGACATCTCACAATTTCAATCAATTCATTCAGTCATTGGTACTCAAATATGAGATCTACCAGGTCCGTCATCCAGACCTGGTCTTCACAGGGGGACCCTGGAACCTTCCCTAGGACAGACACGATGGGCCTTGGGACCTTCCTCCTCTCAGTCTCCGTAGAACCGGGGTCTTCACGTTATTCTAATTTTGCTCTCTAGCCTCTCCCTGGTTCCCATGTCTGGTTCTTTAAGCTAACTGAGAATGTGTTCTGTCACAAATTCAGGTACGCTCTGTTTGGTTTGCATGAATAACCCCTGATCCCAAGACTTTCTAAATACAGAATTCATCCCGTCTGCCATATTTCTCATCTTGTGCTAAGACAGGGCTGTCACCACACTGCCACCTGATAGGTAAGTTTAACACATGTTTGACAGCTGCAAACATGAGACTGATAAAAAGAGGCCTGATGGCCCCACCTCACTGCCATTTCCACACCGGTTTGCAGATGAGGGAGTGAGGTCCCCAGAAGATAAGCAAGTTCTCCACAGATCTTGAGTGGCTAATGGAAAGCAGGGATTGGGCCTTTCCTACCACCCCAGGATTCCTCCCCAATGGAAATCACAGAGCAAAAATCCAAAATCAGTGCTCATTCTAGAGATGTTTCCTGAATGTGGTCAGAAGTCTGTAAACGGAAGGCCCTCTCTTTTGCTATCACCTGTGCCCACTGTCTACAGGGAACTGCAAGAAAAAGGTGCAAGGTAAAATCACAGCTGCCTCGTTGTTGACTTCTAGAACCAAGAGACTGTCCAAAGGGAGCTCCATCTGTAGCTTAGGTCAACGTCCAGAAGCAAATTGAAATGCCACATTATGGGTTTTTTGTGTGTATGTATGGTACTGGGGATTGAACCCAGGAGCATTCTACCTCTGAGCTCCACCCCCAGCCTGATTTTTTATTTTTTATTTTGAAACAGCGTCTATGGTTTTTATTGTTGTTGTTTTCTTTTGTTTTGTTTCAGGCTCACAGCTAAGAGCATCATCTTTCAACCTAAATGCTACCACAACCGCACGTTATTTCCCTCTTCTCACCCTGGCATTAGCGACCCCTGACACCGCCTGGGTTCCCGCTTCATGATGGCGGCCTGCTGTTCCACCTTGACCCTGGGTCAGCTCCCACCCGTGTACCCAGCTAATTTTGTCGGTGTTCTCCTGTCACCCTTTCACAGGTCAAAGAATAGCGATGCCTCATGAAGTCCCGATGGTGACCTTACATTTTCTAAAAGTGATGTGCAGGGAAGAAAGAGAGAAAGATCTGAACTGACTAAATCTGAGAATGATGTGTCTACTTCAGAGTGAAAGGCATGATTACTACCTTCCAAGAACAATCCCCATCTGAGCCAGAAAGTCTGAACGTCTGTTGAACAGTAGAATCTTCTGGAAAGCTTTTTTTAAAAATTCTGGCACCCAAAGCCATGCCCCCAGATGATTACATCAGACCTTTCATGGCGGGGACCTGGGCACTGGTATTGTTTAAATTCCCCAGATGACTGGTTCTGAAGTGCAGCCAAGTGCGCGCTCCTTTGCTCTGAGCAGGGGCTTCTTCTACTTGGCCCTCACATGCCAAGGACGGGGCACCAGGAATGAAATTGAAAGGAAGCCGAGTCGAATCTGTCTTGCTCTTCTCCTTCTTTTCCCCCCTCCTTTTCCTTCACAGTCTGTAACTCAAGTGGTTCGAAGAGCTATCTATAATCTGTGGAGCCAAACTAGGCCTGAGGCCAAGGACCTCCTCCATCCCCCTGCCTTCCCTCTTTCCTTCTTTCTTCCCTCTCTTCTCCCTCCTTCCTTCACTTCCTTTCTTTTCCCTCTTTAAGCACTGACCCCTTTCTGCTCTTACCCTCATGTTACAGAGCTTTCTTGGTCTAAAGTTCATGTTTTCCTGGGATCCTGAAATGAGTTGTTTGGGAAAAGATAAGGTACCAACACTTTTGTTTGTCTTGAATCCCGTTTGTCATGTTAGCTTCTCCTAAGAAGCAGTCATGGGCCTGCGATATTTCTGAGAAATAAGACTTAAAATCCAAGCTGTCTCTTCCTTACCTGTTTCCATTCAAAAGAGGTTTTTAGGTAAAACAGAAATGTACCTATTATTAGCCTAGCCCAGACCGAATAGGGGTCAAAAGCAAGGCTAGCAGAAAGAACTGTCTCTCTGAAGGCCCCCGAAATGCACCTCCATAGTCACAGACCAGCAGGGAGGGGGATGGAGGACGAGGTGGGCAGAGTCTCAGGAAAGCGCCTCCCAGGCCTGTGGACTGAGCCAGTTTCAGGGACAGGTACTTAAATTAGCATTCTGGGGGAGAAAGGCAGGGAAGGATTTAAGGAAGCAAAGGAGTTGTGTGAGAGAGAACCATACCACATTTTTTTAAGGCAGCCAGGAATATGTCCTAATTTGGAGAAACAGGCCACATTGCCATGGTAACCCTGAATCTCCACAAGGCGGCCAGGCATGCCTTTAAACATGTGTTAAACGGAATAGTTCAACTATGAAGAAGAAGAAAGGAAAGAATGTAGGGGGGTTGAGAGAGAAAGAAGAGGCCAGGAAGCCTGCCCAGGGCCCCAGGGAGATGCTACCCAAGTCCCGGCCACTCTTCAAGGGAATTTCAAACAGTGAAGTTGTAAGTTCAGGGCTGGATCTTGTCTCTCTGATTTGGTCAGGCTGGGGACTGTATTAGCATAGAGTTAACCTGTATCTTACAGAAGGTTCTCCCAGAGGCATACAGATAGGAACCCACTACTTCTCAACCTGTTTTTATTCTTTAACCAGGACTCTTCTCAGAACTGCCAACTGGACATCAACCCTGCCCACCATGCTGAGGCCTCCCCCAGCAGTGCCAGGGGGCTGTAGTCTCCCATCCAAGGTGAAGGGGACCCAGAAACGCCAAGAGCAGAGGAGAGCAATAATTTGGCCACGCTTGTAGCCCATTCATGGCACACTGGTCAGGAATTCTGGCCTGTGGGGGAGGCATTTTATTTGTTAAAAATTAAAGAGCCACCTGCAAACCAGGCCTAAATGAAATTATGACATGTGTGGTCCTTTGGGATCAAGCCAGTGATGACAGCAATTCAGGAAACAGTTTACTGAGTGGCTGTGAACCTTTAGAAAATATGAATAAGAATATAAAACTGTTCTCCCATCTGGAACATTAATTACTCAAATTATGCACTTAATGTTCAGCATTGATTTTTACCTTGCAACTCGTTCTCAACCACATTGCCTGCTGCATTACTTTGGACTCTTTTCTTTGAAAAAGTCTCTCTCCCTCCTTGTCCCTCCTGGCCTCCTTGCCTAGCCTGCCTTTCTGCTTTCCTCCTCTTTGAGGGCCTGGAATGTCCTCACAGAGCCAAGTGAGCCAGCAGTTCCAGCAGGTAGAATTTTCTCCCAGTTAGAAAATGAGAGAAAGTGGGGTGTGGTTCCATGTTCCTGCTCAGAGGCCGAAGTGGGGGGATGAGGTGTGTGTCACAGGTGTCCGGGCAATTGGCGAGCTCTCAAAACCCGTGGGGAATGGAGAGCACAGCCTCCTCTTAGCTCAACAACAATAATAGAAGCAGATGGAGACATCGCTACTCCCAGGCCCATGCTCTCTACCTCTTTTTTGTTCATCGGCTTATATCGAATCATTTTCTCTATAGATTACTTCTTAGCATGTGAAGTTGAAATTTCCACTTGCTCTGCTGTGCTCTCTCAGAAAGTATCCATTCCATAAACATCCCCCAGCCCAGAGGGGCCGTCTGGTCTCTCTCTGGTGGCTATGACTCAAGGCAGAGGCTCCAGGGTCCATGGGAGGTGTCTTAGTCCTCTTTTCTATTGCTGTGACCAAAATACCTGGCATGAACAACATAGAGAAGGAAAGGTTTATTTGGTTCATGGTTTCAGAGGTACCGTCCATGGCTAGCTGGCTCTAAGGCAGAAACTGCAGTGCCAGGGCCCATGGTGGAGAAGAGCTGCTCTCACATCATGGCAGCCAGAAGCACAGAAAATGAGAGGAGGGAACTAGGGACACATACAGTCCCCAAGGCCACATCCGACCTTCTCTAACCATGCCCCACATCTGAACCTCCCTGAACTGGGGACATGCTTCCAACACGAGTCTTTCGGGGGACATTCCAAATCTAACCATAACAGAAGGCTTCACTGTATCCCAAGATAAAGGAAACAAGGCCTCTCCCACTACCATCCCTCTGCCCCAGCCCTGGCCCCTCCAACCTAGAATAGTCCTTTCTCTGAGATACATCCTCCTTCAACACTTTACACATGCATGACCTGGCTCGAACCACAATCCCTGGGCATCCTGAGTTCCCTCACTGTACAATGATCTTCACCCCAGAGGACTGCTGTGAGGACTGAATGGGATCTCTGTGGAGCGAGACACAGTGTCTGACCCTTCTGCAGGCTCGCCAAGAGTGGGGGCTTCCTTTCCACCCAGCCGTGCACCAAGAGAGCTTATGTCAGGCAAGGCCTCTCCCTCTCGGTTAACACCATGAAGTTGGGATTATTACTCTCATTGAACAGTGAGGAGCCTGCAATTCTCCAAGGTTAAGTCATTGCCTACGTTGAAACAAGCAGGAGCCAGCAAAATCCGATTTTGACGTTCACATTCACTGCTCTTAATCTCCTCTGTCCTCTCTATGGTGCCTTAGAATTTCCCCACGGAGGGCCTGGGCTTGGCAGCCCGGTTGGAAGGTGGGGCTTTGGAGGCTGTGCAGAGGCCGCACTGTATAGTTAACACAATGTCTGCATTGGTTCATGTATGTTTATTTGGGGTGGCTTTGGGGGTGAGGAGGCTAATGAACATCTGTGAGCAGGCTAAAGGCTCCCACCCCAGTCTCTCTTGGAGCTGCTGTGGCCACACTGCAATCGGTCATGGAAAATATCATAGCATGGATTCCTTGATTGCAAGTCTGCTTTTTCTCTAGCCGGAGCTCCGTGAATTATCAAGGGATTTAAAGACTTAGGAGGGAGTTGCAAGAGGAAAAGTAAAACCATTCATTTTTACCAAAATTAAATGAGAGCGAAAGGCGATGTATCAAAGGGGTGAGAATAGAAGAGAGTAACAGATAAATCGCAAGTGGGAAAAAGGAGGGAGGAAGGCAAGAAGCCTTCAACAGACTCACAACTTAAAATTCTACCCAGGACAAAGCCCGGAGTACAGCCAGTCATGGCCCAAGGCACCTGTGTGGCCCATCTCCCATCCTTCAAGTCCCTGATATGCCCTCGGATGCCTCTTTCTCTCAAGACAAAACTCCTAGACTAGATCTTCCTGTTCCTGAAAAAAACTTCCACAGCTGAAGCACCCCAGCCCCTAAGAACTCAAACACTCCAGCACCTTTTTTCTTCCTAAATGCTGATCTTCCTTTCCTACCTTGAGTTCTCTCTCCATTCCTCAGCTGAATTGACCTGCATTTTAAACATAATCGAATTACCTATGCATTGTTCCATCGCATTACTTAAATGCCCTTTTGTGATTGCAGTGGAGCCAACCTTTTGGCCTCACCTCCAGTAAGTCTGTCTCTTCTCCCCTGATCTTACCTCTTCCCTCTCAGGAGAGGGAAGAACACTCATTCCACCTGTCCTCGCTGATGATCAGGTGTGACACAGGTGAATCTTGAACAGGGCCTCTGACATGGAAGCAGCAGGCAGGGGAAGTGGTTGAAAGAGCCAGATGTTTCGCTCGAGAGAGGAGCGCATCTCTGGGTAGGTGCACAGAAGGGGCTGCTGTTGCTCTTGGCTCCCTGGTGTTGCACAAAACCTGTCTCTTTCCCCCGCCAGTGTTCTTCCAAGCCCTCCAGTATTCACACGCTCACCTTCGCTGCCAACCTGACCTGCTCAGAGGTGTTGCCCTGGAGCTCAGCACATCAGTAGTCACTTAGCAAGGCACCCGGTGCCCCAGCCAGTTTTTGCCAGTCCTCTCAGCCATTCACTCTGCCAGCACACAGCACTGAAGGTGCCACCAAGGACTCTGTTTGTAACACTTACCGATCACACTCTGGAGTTAAGGGAGCTCTAGCACTGGCAAGCATGCCCATGCAAAAAGTTGAATGAGGCTGGGCGAGAAATAGCAAGGAATCCAGTGGTCTCTACAGTAGCCTGGCAAGCTGATTCTCTGCCATCGAAGATTAATTATGTGGCATAACAGGCACAGGCATCCATAGACCAAGGAAGAAAGGCTGGATAAAGGCTGAGCAGCAACTGGGTGATGGACCCCAAAGGGGCTTTACCATGACTGACTTATACAGAGGAAATGTTTGGGCAAAACTTCCCCAGATGGGGCGTGGTGGCGCACGCTTGTAATCCCAGTACTTTGGGAGGCGGAGACCAGAGGATCCCGGTTCACGGCCAGCCTCAGCTCTCTCTCTCTCTCTCTCCCTGTCTCTCTCTCTCTCTCTCTACCTAGTGAGGCCCTCCGCAACTTTGTGAGACCTGGTTTCAAAATAAAGTATAAAAAAAAATAGGGCCAGGGGTGTAGCGCGGAGGTAGAACACCCCTGCGTTCAATCCCCGGTACCGCAAAAAAAAAAAAAGAATCTTCCCCAGATGAAGGAAATTTAAAAGTGGTTCAACCAAAGGAAATGTAACCATACATACAACCATCATGGTGAAAATCCCGGAAGATTTTTTTTTAACTTCAATTCCTTCTAACTAGAGTAATAATAACACCTAATGCTGAAATTGTGCTTGTAGCTTAACAAAGCACTCGCGTGCATCTCATTTTAGTCATTACATCACCCATTATCATTTTATGGTCGCAGAAGCTTTGGCTCAGAGAGGTCCTGTGATTTGCCGAAGGTCATGCCGTCAGCAAGAGGCAGAGCCAAACAGAAGACCCAGGTGTCAGACAAAGATCTTGTGACTACAGGCCTCAGATTTATGCCACTGCTGTCCACGGACCTTGGAGAAACAAGGACGGACACAAGAAAATCCCAGAGAACCAAGAATAATGTGTATATTAAAAGCCACCCCAAAACTTCAATTAGATATTGAAAATTCACCTCTAGTGACTGATATAGCCAGGCCAAAGCTTTGACTTTTCTGAACGGACCATTACATTCAAATGAACCCCAAACATCTCCATAATAGAAAAATCTGCATTTGTATATTTACTTATAATATCTAGAAGCCACAGACTATGTTTATGCTTAAATGTTTCAGAATAAAATATAATGTTTCTCCCCACCTAGCTCGAGGAAAATGAGCTTAGCCGCTAAGGAGAGAGCAAACCACTTGTATCTCAAACGGCGGGGCACGTTTCACCGCCTCTCCAAGAGGACGTTGTGCATGCCACTCCGGTGCACGGCGCGCCACTCTGCTTCACTCTGCGCCTCTCGGTTCTGCCCCAGTGCATCCCACCGTATCGCTGGGGCCAGCTTCAGTGTTGCTCCCTCTGGAACCTGCTCATTCGGGAGGAAGCCTGGCATTCCAGAAACAGACAGCTGGAAAGGAATTCAAGGTCATCTTGTTGGGAAGGAAAAAGAGCAGAATAAAAGAGGTAAAAATTCCAAGGCTGAAAAAAGTACCTTGGATGCTTTCTCTGCCTTAGAAAGCGGTAATGTGGATGGATCAATGCAAGGGGAACCTTATGATTTGGAGCCAGAACACCTGGTTAAGTCCTGACTGCACCTCTTGCCTGATAGGCAGCTTTGACAACCACTCAATATCTCTGGACCTCAGTTTCCTCCTATGTAAAATGGGTGACAATACCTCATAGGACGATAGGAAAATCAAAACAATTTCATTGATGCAATGCTAATTAATAAAATGCAATTAAATAATATAATCAGTGTCATAAAATATAAAACACACAGCAAAGCACCTGTTCAGTTCAAGTTAGACCACTGTCCAGCTTTTGCATTTCAGAAAAAAAAAATCACTGGATGTTTCTTTATTGATTTATTTTAAAAATAATACTATATAGCTGACTTTTATTTTCATATGCTATGGCTCTGGGTTGTTGTTGCTGTTGTTTTTTTTCCCCCCATCCTCTCTGAGCCTTGAATTTTTTGTCCTACCAGTTCTTACACATTTCTAAGAAGTGAATGTAAGAAGAACTCCTTCAGTTTGATTCTCCAGGGGCCAGAAGCAAGAAGAAGTTAAAAAAAAAAAGCATTCCCCACTATGGGAATGAATAATGTCCTATATTCATGGGTCTATTAAGTAATCCTAGTTTTCCTCTTTTTATAAATAGATACCGGAGCAGCATGAGATAACTGTACATCAATGAGCTGTTACAATATTAACTCAAAGCAAAGAAACAGAGCGTTTTTCTTAGCTTAAGCAGCCTAGTTGTGGGTAAATGCAAAGCTCCTGTTGGGTGTTTGAATCCTGAAGATGACTCCATGTGCCCCAGGGATGCCATTCTCATCTTACGGATGAGGAAACCGAGACCCCATAAATGAAATGATCTATCCAATATCACTCGGCTTAGCCACGCCCGAGCCAGAAGTCGCACCCAGCTTTTCTAAGTCTGGCATTGCCCTCTCTTCCATGAGCTGCTTTTGAAATAACCTTCCAACCAGAAAGTTGTTGTCTAGGTTTTCTTTTTCAGATTATTGATGAATATGTCACGCAGGACAGAAATAAAAGACTTGCTAAAGCCAAGACAGAGAGCATCGATCACTCTCCCAAACCCCCGAGCTTCATCGGGCTGTCACAGAAGGAGATTATGATATACCACAGGACGGCGTGCAATGCTTCCTTACTGGGATTCCTATCAGAGAGTCAGATGAGCAGAGCGCTCCACCTGGTCAGGCTCCAGGCCAATACTTCAGGGAACACATCTGGATCCACAGCTCTTAGAGGCAATTTCCTTGGAAACACTTCTTCTAGTATGAATAGTGTCTACACCAGAGGTTTCCTAAACACTGGCCCATGGATCAATGGCAGCCCACGATGAAGTTATCATTGTTCCACAAAGAAAGGAGAACAAGAAGGACAAGGAACAAGTCACTGATACAGCTAACTGGATTCAGCTTAAAGGACTCTCCTTTACTCTGAGACCATGTACTTTCTAGTTTTGATTTGTTTTTGGTTTTCATACCCTTTCTTTTTTTTAGGTAATATGGTACAATATTTTTTTAAAATTTCTAATTGGGAAAATCAGGATTAATGATGCGACATGATGCCACCACCGCCACCATCATTATAAAATAATTAGTCTGTGAATCAAGAAACCTGGAAATCTCTCCTGTAAGCAACGGGCAGCAGAGGCTGTGTGCCGGGAAGCAAGAAAGTCCCCACTAAGACAGACCATGCCCAGCAGAAGAGGAGGTTCAGGGAAGGGGTTGGGGGTGTAAAGCCATGATCCAACATGACACTCCCTGCTCAGGGGTCTTCTGAATTCAGTCTCATGGACTGTTCATTGTGTGATATATTCATTTTAATTTCAGCATCTTCATTTTAATTTTATTGCTTCCAATTTTCACATTCAGCTACCATCCGTGGGTAACCATATACCAAGCATCAATCTCATCAGCAGTTTTATTTATTTATTTATTTATTTATTTATTTATTTATTTATTTGCTGTACCAGGGATGGAACCCAGGGGCGTTCTACCTCCACGCTACACCCCCGGCCCTATTTTTTATACTTTATTTTGAAACCGGGTCTCACGAAGTTGTGGAGGGCCTCACTAAGTAGAGAGAGAGAGAGAGAGAGCTGAGGCTGGTCGCGAACCCGGATCCTCCAGTCTCCGCTTCCCAAAGTACTGGGATTACAAGCGTGCGCCACCACGCCCGGCTCATCAGCAGTTTTAATATATATTATTTTTCTTAGCTTTGTGAGACAAGCCTCTAAAGTATCTAAGGTTAGCATGCCTGGCTTCTGTTAGCTTCCCACTGCAAACTTTTTTATGATAGCTTCCCAGATCTTGGTTTCTCAAATCCCAGTCTTCCTCATCTGATTTCTGGGCTATATCCTCCTTTATTGAAACATTCTGCATATTACTACAGATTGAAATCCTGTTTGTGCCCATCCCTTTCTCCAGGCTTGCTACTGTGCCTTCAGTGCTGAGCACCGTGTCTAACACATAATGGACACTCCTCGGTTATATTTATTGAATGAATTAATTAATCCTTAAACCACCTTCCAAGGATTTAGTCATAATTTGATGAAAGTATCAAAATATTGACTTTTTTGTGAAAATGGACCTGAAAAGAAGGCTAACTTCTACAGCTTATTATGGAAATAGGGTAAACATGATGAATCTTTCCACCAACAAAGATAATTAAAAGAATTAATACTGAGATAACGCAAGTGTTCTATACATGTTAATCTTCCCTTCTAAACTCCTTGTCTGATTAGTTGCTCACAGAATTTTGGGATAATTGGTTTTTCCTTTTTTAGGATATTTGCTTTATTATTATCAGAATACTACTTAAAAAAACAGAATATCAACATTGGTCCCAGAAAAAACATCTTGAAAATGCTATTTTACCATTCATTATGTTATCCAGAATTCACATACACAGTACACACAAACTACTGAGGTAAACTGTGTATGTGGATACTGGAGAACAAGAACACACACACACACACACACACACACACACACACACACACACACGTCCACACACTTCCAAAATTTTGATTGACATCAGATTGTTGATTCCTATGTGTATGACCTCCCAGCACACTATGCTTACATCACATCATTCTAGGAGCTTTTCACATTTGATATATTTTAAAATATTTTTCCAAGTTTTTTTGTGGATGATCAAATGAAAAGCTTCTTCAAAGTAAAGATTAAATATATTTTTTCCTTAAAATGTCTGCACCTTCCGGCATTCACAGGATATTAAATCCATGAGACAGAACTTTTAGGAACACTAGAAAAACTAGTAGGAAGTGAGCACTATTTAATTCTAAGAATACCTGGTAGTTGATAAATATTAAATAGCCAGAAGACATCGATTACAGCTAGAAACACCAATGTCCCAAGAGCCAGACAAAATTGCTATGTCTGTTTTCAAAAAAGGCATTTTTAAAATAATAGGCACAAGTTGCAAATCTATCAAGATCTCATCATTTGCAAAGTCCAACGCGACTCAGTTTTTTGTAATGTGTTTGCAACAAATCACCGAATTTCTCTGAAATGTGTCATGTTATATTGGCGAGCACGTCTCTTTCTGTTTGTGCCTACGTATTCTGTTTACACCGCCTGGTGTAGAGTGGTGTTTAATACCCATTTTAAAGCCAATGTCATCAAAATATATTTTAGCCTACATTCAACAACTCCGGAGTAGGCCAAAAACCTAGTACATTTTCTCCTCATTATCGCCTCAGTAAGAGTCCCTTGCCAGGATCTGGCTAGGAGGCTTCTATCTGACAAAGCTTAATGAAGTGTTAATGAAGGGAAAATGTCCCAGCCCATTTTGGGCTTTGCTCAGAACAGGTTTAAGTGCATTCTGGGAAAAAAAACTTCATAGTGGCTTATTTTACCCCCAGGAGAGGATAGATATGGTAGAAGGTTGTAGACTTGGGTTTGCCATTCTTTGCTTAAAGGGCATTGTCTTTTGTTCACTAAACTGAGGTTTAATCTTTAGTGTCCTTTGTTTTAAATTCTTCTGTATGGGCTTTTATCCATGAATTGCCTTCCTAACTATTTTCCCAACCTTTCCAATATGTCTTCATTCTTACGTATATAGGTTTCATATACCCATAACTTCTTTATCTTCCCAAGAAGTAACCTTTCACCCTCTCCAGTCTCATCTAAGCTCTTCATTTACCTTAAAGCTCATCAGCCAGGGTCTACAAAGAATGCCTGTGGCAAATCCTCTGCATTCAGTGGGACTCCCCTATAATCACGCCTAGCCATTGAATGCTTCAGCGGGACCCACATGGTTCTCTTCTTTTGTAGGTATTAAATAAAAGGCCAGAAGACCTAGACCCCAGTCCCACTCCTGCCACGTAAAATTTCTCCATCTTTGATATACCTTTCAACTCAACATCTCAGGGGGGCGATGAGATGCTCATAACAGTCATCTTCACTCTTCAGAGAGATAATCCGAGATACAGTTCCCCATTTTGCACAGTTGTGATGAGTGTCAAATTAAAAGAAAGTATATAAATTCACTTTGAAACTGTAAAGCACCATGAATTATAAGATTTGGAAATTTTATATATATATATATTAATTTATATATAACATATTTATATTATATATATTTATCATAATATATATAATAGTCTCTCTCTATATATATGTATATGTATATTTCTAAATATATATGTATATATATATATTTTTTTTTTTTTTTGCGGTACTGGGGATTGAACCCAGGGGCATTCTACCTCCAAGCTCCACCCCCAACCCTATTTTTTATTCTTTTTATTTTGAAGCAGGGTCTCACTGAGTTGCGGAAGGCCTCACTAAGTAGCTGAGGCTGGCCGTGAACCCGGATCCTCCGGTCTCAGCCTCCAAGTACTGAGATTACAAGCATGCACCACCACACCCAGCTTTATAGTCTCTCTCTCTATATATGTAATATATAGTCATATTTTATCAATATATGTTATATAATATATATACACATATACATACACATACACATACATACATATACATACAAACATATATATATAGACCCCCATCTTCAACCACCTGTGAAGTTTCTTCCTGATCTTTCTTCTGATTCCCCCCTCCTTTGTTTCTGGAAGCCTTCCTACTCTTCCAGCGTGACTCCTCAGCTGCACATACATTCCCCTGCACACCTGAGTCCTTCTTTCCTGAGTATCTCAGTTTAGGAAAGTGCTTCTAGATGAGAAATGAAAGGGATAACCTCATGGTACCAGTGATGGAGAAAAAGCAAGTTGTCTATGGCCTATGAGTAGGGACACACTGAGTTTCAGAAGTTTTCTTTAATTACCGAAGAGTCTCAACAAGATAGAATCTCTTTTACCCAAATTTGCTTTCCATCTGCCTCCTTAGGATTATCATCAATTCATACAATCCCCCATATATAGGTTTTCTACTATACATGGCCAAAAATTCATTATATGATAATTTTATAAACATCTGATACATTTGTTAATGTGCTTTTAATTGATCATTTCAGACCACATTAAAATGTCATATTCTCCCCCTCGCCCCAATCCTTCATTTCAACTTGACCTTCTCCTTGACCTCCAGTTGGGAGAGAAGAGACAGCAGTTCATGGCAGCATATTATCTGCTAGACTGTGAACGACTGGACAGGACTGGCATTCTGTCGAGGTTAAAGCCCCACCAGAGACTGACCTGGTAATCTGGGAAAGTAGGCCAGCTCCTGGAGAGAACTGAGGTGTGGCTCCAGGCAAGTCACTTAATCTTTCTTGTCCTCAGCGTCCTCTACCATGAAATAAGGGCATTAGACCAGCCTCTGGATCCCTTGCAGGCTCATGGCCTTCGACACAGGGCAGCAAGAGAGCATTTCACCCAGTCTTCTGTGCAGGGGATGAAAACAGGGTGCTCCTGCTCAGGAACCCCCTCTCCTCTCCCCACTGACTGTAAAGAGCAGTGACCCGCACTTTGCAACCCATTTGCATACCAAATCTTAAAACCTGTCAGCGAGGACGAAGTTTAAAAACTCAGAACCACATACCTTCCTCGTCTACCTTGTGTCGTTCTAATCCACTCACCCTGATGCCTGCACATTTTTAGTGGCTTCCTCCCTATTCATTTGTCACTTTTCCTTCTATCAACATCCACTTCTCTTAGACTCTTAGAAACTTCCAGAATGGATTATGAATCCCAAGCCTTTCAGATCAAGAACAGGAGGCCAAGGGAGATTAAGGGACCTGCCTGGAGTCAAACAGCTATGGCAGGCTGGAGAGCAAGGGTGCGCGCCAGGCCTCCTGGCTCCATACTTCAATTTAGGCTCTTTCCACTGTAAGGCCTACTGCCATGAAAGGAATATTTCTATGCAGCCCTAGGGAGCAGCACAAAGGAGAATAAAGGTCCTGAAAAATTAACAGCAGCATCCCATCTACTATATTGCTTATACGACCCGTGTTATTTTTTTAAATAATAATAATTAGCCCTATTCCCTCTACCTTCAATTTAAATAATTGGTAACATATACCTCCCATTTCATATAATCCTGACTGTATAAAACCGAGTGTTGGAGTTTTTCCAGTTCTTTGGCAAATGAGAGTGAAACTTCTGAAGACTCTTGACAGCTCAAACCCACCCAAACCCACCCTTCCCTTCATACCAGCAGTGCCGGCCGACCTGCCCCAGCTTCGCCATCTAGGCAAAAGGTAATTAAATCATTTCCTTAATTATTCTCTCATGCTTATGAATAATTAAAAAAACGTACATTCTCCCAGAAGACACTGAGGGCCCAGAAAAGTGAATGACAGGGGGAATGGATCAGGAAGCATATTTGCAGAGGAAGTGAAAACTCAATGCGGGATGATCAAGGACTCAGGAAACCCAGAAGGAGGAAGAGGCTAAGGAAATGGAAGAGAAGCACAAAACCCGGGGAAGAGAGGAGGCGTGGGATCCCCAGAAACACTGCAAAAGTCAAAGGACAAGGAAGAGAGAAACAGGATCACAAAATAGACCCAAGGACAAGAGAGAAAGAGGAGGGAGGCCATGGGCTACAGTTGTTATGGCCTCCCTTATTGCACTGTGGAGGAAACTGAGGCACAGAAGGGCTAATTAGGCAAAGGTCACAGAACTAATGGGAAAGAGGCCGAACCTGAGCCCAGGTCTGTCTGGGACTGAATCCCATCTATTCTATTGAACTCTTTTTTTTTTCTTTGGACTGGGGGTTGAGCCCAGGGGCATTCTACCCCTAAGCTACACCCCAGCCCTTTTTATTTTTTGTGCTTGAAACAGGGTCTCGCTAAGTTGCTGAAGGTCTTGCTAAGTTGCTGAGGTTGGCCCCGAACCTGAGATCCTCCTGTCTCAGCCTCTCAAGCACTAGGATTACTAGCATGCACCACCATGCCCTGCAAGCTCTAACTCTTTTTAGACCTTTAAAATTATAAGACATTTATCTGTGATGATCTCAAAATAAAGTTTAATTAAACATATATGTAACAGTATTACTGACATTCCTGATCAATCAATTAGCACTGACCTGGCCACAGCTCCTTATCCAGGCCCCCATTGCAACCAAGATGTGAATAGGAATGGTGGCGGCTGGAGGTCACCTGTGCCAGGACAGGTCAGCTAACAGGTCCTGCAGAGAGAGGACACGCTTCCTTGCCTGGGCTCATTAAATGCCAAGTTCTAACCAACCGAACCAACTTGCCACAGACTCTAAAACTAACCTGTGACAGCAGACCACCTGGGAACTTCTAACTGTGCCAGGTTCCAAGGTAGGCCACTGGGGGACCTCGACGCTGACAGGATGAAGCATGAAGATGGCTGTGTGCACCACATAAAATACACGTCATGTGGAAGAGCGGGTCACAGGAGGAGAGGGAGAGGACAAGGGGAAGGAAGGACAGAGAGAGAGTCATGAACCAGAAACGAGATGATGGGGGTGGGGGGCTGAGCAAGCAGGGTAAGGGGGACAGGGAGAAGTCAGAATTTAAGAGGGACCCAGAGAAGGGCCCACGAGCAGACAGGTTAGGAGTTTAGTCTATGGGGACAGTAAAAGGCAGCTAGGGATGCTTCGTGTAGAAAGCGGGGTTTGAGCCCTCTCTATAGGGTGGAAAATTAAAGCTGTCTAGAAAGGGTCAGAGACCGGCAATTAATGGGGCGTGCCCATTTCTCCTGGATTCTCTGCCCCTTCCCAGGAGGCGCCTGGGAGTCCTCGCCTTAACAGACCTATTGCTTTCCAAGGCTCCAGAGCAGGCTCTGCACTGTCGCCTGCACAGCCGAGGACAACCGACACCCTCCCAAGCGGCTGGCTGCCCTTTAGTGTTCACAGCAAAGTCTCCCAGTGTAGAGCAGCCCCGTGCTAGGATTGGTGAGGCTCCCTGTGGATGGAATGATTTGCGATGGTCAGGGAAGTACCTTCCATTTTAATGAATTTAAACCTTGATTTCCTGTTATGGTCCCACAAGGTATCTGAAAATCCACTATTACAAATGTCATCCATTGAGGTATGCTAGAAGCACCCGTGGAAAGGGCCACAGGTTCATTGCTCCTATTTTTTTTTTTTTGCGGTACCGGGGATTGAACCCAGGGGCGTTCTACCTCCGAGCCACACCCCCGGCCCCATTTTTTATACTTTATTTTGAAACCGGGTCTCACAAAGTTGAGGAGGACCTCACTAAGTAGCTGAGGCTGGCCGCAAACCCGGATCCTCCAGTCTCAGCCTCCCAAGTACTAGGATTACAAGTGTGCACCACCACGCCTGGCTCATTGCTCCTATTTACTTAGACCCTCCTGAGTTTGAAACTCTCCTCCCTTGAGTTTGAAACTGAGGAGAAAATATTGGGGGTTCCATGGAGGACAAACCTGGGGCTGAATCTTGTAGTGTTTCTTGCGGAAGCCCCAGCAGCGGGCAATGCAGGGGCAGGGGCAGGGGCAGGGGCAGGGGCAGGGG